>VALG01010607.1:6428-32097 GCA_009835305.1 Ipomoea purpurea
TGTCACGCCTCACTTGGGATTGACAGAGATTTTATATTGGAAGGGCAACCATAGTTTGCAGAGTCCGTCCCTTTGGTCTTGTTATATTCTTTGAATAACGCTGATTCAGCCTCCTATTCGAAACCCTTTTCATCCGACTAGTAGATGGGATCCGTTTATAACACACTTGTTGATCCTATGTCACATGCTTCCAAGTAAATGCCCCAGATTCAGCTTCAAGTTTCTCTTTTGCATGTGCATTGCTTCTTCAGTATCTTACAGTCTTACTCATAATTGTCTGACTATAAACAGCAAGCATCTGAAATTTCCTAATTATTTCTAATAACCAGACAGAAGATGCACCATTGACCACTATGACTCTAGAGCATTATATCGAACATTATTACTTCAAAGGCTTTTTTAGTCCACCGGTCTTCAAATATACTTCTCGGGGCTCGGGAAACACAAATGGATTTAGAAATGGCGTAAACAATGACAACCAAAATACCAATCAGTATACAATTGCACGCATCCAGTGTCTTTGTCTCATTAAACAGCAGCACTTCCATGCGCTTATAAATTTTAATCAACTCAGGCTCCAAACATGATACTTATATGCCCCATCCTTCCCACTGACACCTCTTGATAGGGCATGATCAACCTTTCAAAAACTGTTCTTAAACAGATACGTATATCTCAATTGTAAAATTTACCTAGCATAGCAAAAGAATCTTAACATTATCCATCACCATGGTGGGTACCGCCTTGTGAACAATCGAACATCTTCCCATTCTCCTCTGATTCTCCACTCCTGGATAAATGACGCCCAAAAGAGTATTAAAAAATCACACACCCGATGTTTGACACGCTTCTAGAAATATGAAGATTGTGTCTCACTCTTTGAGAAGATAAAATCCCACCCGAAAAAAAATCTTTATTAAATAGACAGGACACATTTTTCTCTCTAACACATAACAATTTTTTATCGTGATTATTGTGAATTTATAGTTGTAAATCCTGAAAAATCATGCGCATAGATATATTAAAGTATAAAGATGTCAGCTTATAAGATACAAAGCAAACTATGTACATAATCTTATACATCATGCACATATAATGTCAAGGCAGATAACATAAACTGTCAAACAGATACACATAACAACCAGCAATATGATCTTATAAAGCAGTTACACATTTTTCTCTACCCATAACACTTTTTCATCCTAGTGATTATTGTGAGGATTTATATGTTGTAACATCCCTGAAATACCATGCCATGATATCTGATTAAGTAAAACTACAAGCATGCATTATATACATAACAGATACAGACTAGTGTACAAAATAATCTTATACATCAATAGCACATAAACTTTCCCCCCCAGGGCAAGAAAAAAATTTAAAACACATTAACTGTCACACAGATATCACATAAACTTGAAACAGAAAAATACAAAGCATACATCATGACTGTACAGTAGTCCGCTAAAAATTCAACTCTCTCTGTACGTAACTTCAACAAGGCATGTATATCTAGGAATCTTTTTGATTTCTTAACCTTTGATGTGCTTCTTTGGTTCTCTGCCAAATGCCATATACATAGCCGATGCCGTGAACTTGGAAAAACTTGAAATTGCAGCAGCCATAGCAGCACATTGGTCAGTCATTATGGTTTGTGGACTTTTGTAATCCATAGATCTCAAAAAAGTCTTAAACAAATACAAATGACTCAATCTTCTCATTCATCAAGAACCCGCATCAAACATAAATTCTGCAATGGTTATTCATGCAACAAAAGGTCCACAAATCATGTATATTTGTTAGTACGATATGTTGTAATCGTGAACTAGCAAATCCCCAAACAAATCATAGTCTCTCCTCATCCGTCCATCCTCCAAAAAAAACTACACAGCCTTGACTCCAAATCCACCTCGAAATCAAAGTAAAAATCCATTTCACTTGATGCCTTCCGTTTGAATTTCATCAATGTGTTTGAATCAGTACCATCCAATCTGTTCAGTGCATCGGTGCATATGGAGTTATATGCATCCCTACTTGTAAACCAACTAGTGGTGATCCCCCTGATTGTGTTTTAAGGAATCTTACACCATCTGCAAGGCCCACACACTGTCTTCAAATCAGTAAGATATGATACATGATTCCTGGACACCATCCTATGTGACCTTAGAAGGTAACTCTTGGTTGGTGGAACCAGTTCTGATTATGCAACTTCTCATGCTTCGAAACAATCCACATCCCACTCTCGTGTAAATCAAATTGGACAAATGCACACAACTGTACGACGCATCAATTTTAGAATAACCCCTTTCCTGTACTCCTTTTAAATCCATCCCTTTGAACAAATGGAACATCTTCATCGTCATTTGTTCTTGAGAACTATATCTTTGCTTACCCTCCTCACGCTGAACCCTACTCTAAATACAATCATTATACATCTCATATGCTTCATCAAACGAAACACTGACATCCTACCAAATCCTGATCAGCTGCAGGAACACATACAGTTTACCTACCCATACTGTTAATGTACATAATTCACGTCTATGATACACATAAAGATATGGCAGGATACACATAATCAATAGAATACATAAAACTATATCCATGCTGTTAATGTACATATCCCAACTGAGGACACATATGTGCATAACATATACCATGAATACACTAGAATCATATCCCATGAATAACATAGATGTGGATTATAAAATTAGCCGGTTATCACTGATAAGGCATATTACCTGATACGAACATATGGCAAAATACCTGATCATAGAAACCAAAAATAAACGGCGGTTTAATATATTAATATACATCAACAGCAATACAACGGCGATTCCAAAAAACTACAGCAAAGCAGAAACTACCTCTATATCAATTCTTATGTATTCAGCCGCGAGTTCAATATATTCATCATACATCAACAAATACATATTAAACTGCCTAAACTCAAATACGTGGATTACAGTCTTCTGTATCCACACCTAACATCATCAGTTGTGTGGCTCTGTCTCCCCACAATCCTGCTGGGGCGACTCGAATCAGACATGGGATTCGCACCGAATTCGAGCGTTCTCCGGCTAAATCTCTAATCCAATATGCATGATCGCGCCGACGCGCATGTCTTTAGAGCCGCTCTCTCACTGCCTCTCCTTGCCGTTTGACGGCGTTAACATACTAATAAAAAACAATCCGTTACGTAACTATTTCATACGGCGTCGTTTTGATGCTAGGCGTACACAGCTCTATACACCGAGGTGTATGGTATAATTTGCCACTAAACACTAGAATTTAAATTCTCACTTTATTCTCAGTAATTCATCTCTCATGAAATTGCAATTTATTTTTCACGTAATTCTCTCTCTCCCAATCAAAACCATGGAAAACAATAATAATTTTATAATAACTACCGCCATATATATGTACGAAGTGTTTTTAATAGAGCAGTAGGCGTATAGAGAGAGTATCGTATTTATTGGAGTGCACATGTCCTCCTTCGCCGTGGCCCTTGTTTGCGGCACTGAATTCTGAACTGCCGGAATTTGAAGGAGAAATGGCGCGGGGTAAAACAGCAATTTGGTGCGTAATGCTCACCGTCTTCATATTCAACTCGTGCTTTAGGAGGGCACCCTTCACACTGGCATTGCCTCCGAACACAAGGAGGGGCTTCGCTAACGAAGATGGAAATGGGAGGAGAGCGATGATAGAATTGAAGGGTGGACCGGAGGATGTGGCGTGGGTTGTTCAGCTCTCTGATCTCCACTTTAGCGTACACCACCCAGACAGAGCCCTTGACTTTAAGGCCATCGTGGGGCCTGCTCTAGCCATGGTCAACCCTTCCTTGGTCTTCATCACTGGCGACCTTACTGGTAACCCCCTTTCATTCATCCCAATTATTTGTCTTCTTTAAATTTTTTTACTTTAATTATCTTAATTTTTTTAATTCACTGTTTGTAAATTTAATAAAAATGCGTGCTTGTTAAGCTTTTAAGCTTTGAGTAGTTCAATATTGAGCTCCAGAATTGTCAGGTTTCTACTGACTTCTAACATGAATGGGGAGGGGGGAATGTTTTCTTGTTCTCTTGGTTTAACAATTAAGCGAGCTTCTGGGAAAGGATAGGAAAAGGGGAGAGATGAATTGGAGAGTCAGTTTGGTAGGCTCATTATAGATCAAAGAAACTAATTGTATTCCATTATCACGTTTCGAGATTCAGAACATAAGAACAAAATCATCAAGGTTGGAGAACATCTTTGAGAAGCTTTGGTGTATTTAAAAAAAGGGCCTCTTGATTCCGGATAACTTTGATAGTTCATAGTTGTGTGGCTTTGTCCTCTTTGAATTTTGAGAATTGGACAGTTTGATATGGATTGGCTTGTAGATAAAGAAAAGCGATTAGAGTTTATAGAGTTTTTATTGGGTAAAGCTCTAGGATCCTACAGCTTTGTGGTGGCATATTTTCAAACCACCTAGGTAGAATCTTGTCTGTCAGTCTGTCTTACATTGTCTGCATGTATAAAAATTAGATGCAAGCATGGGATGTCTGTCTATGTGAGTGCATGTTGTAAGAAGTATACCGAGGTGACCATGACAGAAGGCCTCGTCATGTAAAGTTGAAGCTTTTTAGTGCTTTTTTGAAGTATATATACTGGTTATTTGGTTTTCTAGCCACTGGTTATCATTAGAAAGCTTGTGCATTTCCACTTTCAGTTTATGGCATTCCTAACATTACCGTATTCAATTCATTCTGGCTGTAGACACATTAACATATTGCTTGACGGCTTGACAAGGCCATAGTTTCTGGCCCTTTACATGGCTACAGGTTAACAGGTGCATTGCAGATTATATAAAACCAACTGGAAGGAAAACCTCACATAGTCTCTTATATATTACTTTGGTTTGTGTATTCTCCTATGCACCCAATAAAATGAATGCATGGATCATTACTTATTATTTCAAACTACCATTGTGTCAAATATTCTTAATTTTTCTAGACTTCTACCAGATGGGAAAAGCAAGGATTTACTAACAATGAAGCAAGATGAAGCGGAATGGGTAGAATATCAGAAAGTGATGGAAGCTGTCATTAAAAGGAGTGGGTTGAAAAGGAGCACTTTTTATGATCTCAGAGGAAATCATGATAATTTTGGTGTGCCAGACACCGGTGGTTCATTTGATTTTTACTCTAAATATAGCATCAATGGGCAGATGGGAAGAAATGGATCGGTTAACAGTGTCACTGTGCAGGTATGCCATACTTTTTAACTGTCAGTTTCTGCTGTTTTTAACCTCTCTAAGAAAACCAAAAAAAAAAAAAAAACATAAAAAGAATGATAATTAAGAAAAAAATAAATGAAGAAGAGGAAATGCTAGTTATCTTTAACACCACCAATATTCTTGTTTGTATTATTGCTATTGTCATCATTATTCATGTTCATATAATCATATCCAGCTTCAAAGATGAATGCAAGAGATTATCAAGCATTTGTATTTTCCATTACCTTGGGCAGTTTTCTTTCTATTGAAGTGTGGGAGAAGTTGGTAAATGTCCATTCTTAGATCTATAAATTCCAAAACTCTAAAAATAATACAGAGCTTCTTATGGGTATCCAATCTCAAGCTTTCGTTTCAAAGGAGTGTCCTAAATGGACTTGAGTTATTTGTTATTTAGTTATTTTGGGTTATCACTCATTTGTGTAACAAGTTGGGCATTATTAAAATATATGCTCCAACTTGAGGGGAGTGTTATGGAATATAGAATATATATTTGATATATAGAATCCCTATAGATTAGGCAGTCTTAGGGATTTAGGAAGGTAGGGTATATGGAAACTTGTTTCCTATTCGTAGTTTTCTAGTACCTATTTATAGGGCTTTGTATTTTCTATTCCTATAAGAGTTTGATATAATATATGACAGCATATTAGAAACTCTCTCTCTTCACTTTCGTAACACTTCTAAAGAAGAATACTTCTGTATTCTTTATTGGCTCTGCTTATTAATTTTCTGGTTTAAGTTGCTCTCTCATATGTTAATAAATTCATTTGTGATTTTCTTGTTTGATGGCTTCTGGAAATAATTCTAGCAAGATGTCCTTTCAGTATTTTCTAATTGTTTAATGCATGGTTCTCATTCAGACTGGCACACGCAATCTACTTTTTGTTGAGTTTGACAGCACCACGTCTTTAGGATTACGGGGTCCAACTAATTTATTTGGTCATCCAACTGACCAATTGTTATCTGATATAAGCTCTGAACTATCACAATTGGATCCTCTACTTGCAAAACCTATTGTCAAGATTTCACTTGGGCACTTTCCACTCTCCTTTTCTGCAGCAGCTTATTCTAGAAGGACTCTGAAGGACGTGTTTCTGACACACTCCTTGTCAGCTTACTTGTGCGGGCATCTGCACACAAGGTTTGGAAAAAATTTAAAACGGCATCATCAATCAAATCACCATCCCTTGTACTCCCAGCAGTACTTTCAGTTGAATGGACATGGATTACTTGTTGAAAGACCGAAAGATTTTTCTCTAACGGGCACTGAAGAATTTTGGGAGTGGGAAATGGGTGATTGGAGGAAGAGTAGAGCTATGCGTATTTTGGCCATTGATAGAGGTTGGATTTCATTTGTAGATATTGACTCAGATTGGGGGCAAAAAAAACTATTATATTGCCTACATTTCCACTTGACTCTCGCTTTCATTTTGGATAAGTCATTTCAGAAGAATGAATCTCAGCCTGTGGATCCTACATTTTACAGTAATATCAGAGTTCCTTGTGTTTTCTTCTACTCCAATTGTATCTGTTGTGGCCAGGATCTATGACTCAAGGCCTCGGTAAGCTCATTGTTGTAAAAGAGGCTCCTATGAAGAAAAATGGGAATGGCTTATCCAGAGGGGACCTTTATACTTGCCCCTGGAATTTTAAAGCTTTTTGAAGATCCATCACCTGAACGATTCTTGTTGCAAATTGAAACAGTTGATATTAGTGGGAGATCAACTTTGAGCGAACTACGACCCTTTTCCATTGTTGGTCAACGTGCTAGGCTCCCATGGAATTGGAAAGAATTTTTTGTTATGGGTTGTCAATGGGATGCTTTAATTACCCAATCTTCTGGTCCCTTTTACTTGTTTATCCTATCCATTCTTCTTATTCCGAAAGCCATCTTCTTATTTTCTAGAAAACAATATTCTTATAGGACATTCATTTCCAACAAGGGTTTATCAAGTTACATAACATGGATTCTAATGGAGCTATACAGTGTTCCATGGGTGTGGTACTGTATGGTTGGTTACTTGTTTTACCTCATATTATGCCCTTGGCTTTGCGGCCAAGTTCTCATGGAAGTAGAAAGGGGATACATGACATTTCGAGGTTGGGCATTCAGATTCAATACAAGTGAAAAGCTCAAGTTTGTTGGGTTTCCAGATATAATGGTGGTTGTTCTTCCTCATCTTTATTTTGTCGTTTTGCCTGCACTGTTTGTGATTATAGCATGTGCAGCTGAAAGAGGAATATACCGAGACTATCTGCGTGCACTTTCTGGGAAAAAAGATGATTCTGAGAATAAGATTTCTTTTTCATCTACTTGTGGAAGAAATTGTAACTCGATACTTCTCCGTATGCGATGGATTAGGAAAGCTCTAGTGCTGATTTGTTTGGCAATATGTTGGAAGCATTTTATGGTAAGTTTTCGTCCTAATTTATTTGAGACCTTTGAACTTTGCTTCTCTTTTTAAGTAAGGATATGTTTGTCTGATCCCAGCTAGATTGGCATCAAGGTTCAATTGAGTTGAGTACCATCCTATTGAAGTCTAATGTCAATATACTTGAGATTCTAGTCAGATTTGTTTTGAAATTTTCGGATATAAAAATGGAGTAATATCCATTTTTCATTTTTAGCTGTTTAAATTCTACCAAAAACTAATGGTTGGATTGGAATGGGTAGAGTTACATGATCTAGAATTTTGGGGGAGGGAAGTGTAAGTTAAAATGCTTAAAGATCCCCTTTTTAGTAAAGAGATGGCTGCATTAACTTTCTCATTGGAGCACAAACTAAAAGAGAACGTTATTATTATCAAACTTGGCTTGCAATTGCTTAGCTTTTGGATAGCAAAAGAAGCTAAATAGTCTATTACATATGCAGAAAGTAGGAGTCGTCTTAACAACCCCCTCCACTTTGCTTTTCTAACTCTAGATGCACGATATTTTACTCCCTGCATTTTTTTTTCTTCCATGTGTTTTCTGGGTCGACTTTGAGTGAATACAAGTGCCTAATTAACCTGGATTATTTATATACTCATTTTTTATGCAGAATTGCAGAGCTCTTTGTAAAGCGTATGAGATGAACCTGTTTATCCATTTCCCAGTTTATAGCCTGGCAGTCCCGCTGTTGTTGGCTTACACAATCCACAAAACCAGCAGAACTTGAGTGGCATCCCGTGTAATTAAGAGGTTTGTCATTGTTGTGTTTTCAAGTTTTTATAATACTGCTGGGAATGGTTTCATATATACATTTATTACCTATATAAAGATTCAAAATATTTATTTGACAAATCCTGATTGGAATGATTGCCCTGGACATCATTTTACTGGGACTACCAAAACAAAACAAACATTATTTCTTTATTTCATGACAGACTTAACTTATCCAACACCTTTCTGGTGATTGGTGGTGGGAGTTTTGACCAAATAAAGTGATGTTCCCAAAACCTGTTTTACAAGGAATTGATCATATTAAAAGGTGATCTTCATCAACAGAGTTAAGCATTTATTCTCATCTTTTCTAGCCTCTTGGCTGGCTTACTATGGTTGAATTTAAAACTGAAGATGTGTTCCAAAATTAAAATGGTGCCCCAAAATAAACTTCAGTAGATGTTTTTTTTCGTTGAGGCTTCATCTCATGACCTTCCACATGGGAGAGGTCACTACATGCCATCTGAGCACATGATGCTTGACAACTTTAGTAGATGTAATAAAGGAGCAATCCAATATTCCAATGAGGAAAATCTAACAGTTTTTTTCATGGAAATTGCTATATTTATCAGATTAAAAAAAAAAAAAAAAAACCTATTCTCACAAAAAATTGCCACATGCAAGAAAAGGGAAATGAGTTGGAAGAACTGCTCAAAGAATTTGAGAAATTGGTTAAATGTCTGTGAATCGGGTTTTTATACTTCGGGAGGTTTGTTCTATGTTTGTCAGAAATGTTTGTTTTTTTTGTTCACCTTTCATCATTGTTGTGCCTTAAGTCTTGACTTGTTGGTTAATGATATTTCCGTTTGCTTTAATTATTATTATTATTATTATATTTTTTAGAAACCAAAAGTAGTGATGGAGAAGTGAGTACACACAAGAAGACAAAAAAATGATTGTTTTGGTTTCTATTCACAAATTTAACACACACACACAAATGTTAGTATAATTTAGGAATGGCAATGGGCGGGGGGGGACTGAGGATATATCCCCAACTCACATACCCCACCATCCCCATCTCTGCACCTATCACAATAAAAAAAATTTGGGGGGGGAAAATTTGTTACCTTATATTTTTGCCCCTTGCGAGGACTTCTTATTAGTGTAGGTTATGATTCAACCTCGCAATTTAATCATTACTGATCACGCTCAATCTCAGATAAAATTCCCTCATAACTACAAATTCTCCAATAATTAGCGGTCGTCAGAGTCTTCCGATCTCAGATAACTACCCCAAACTGTTAATCACTGCACACTACCTTACTCGTCACACTAGCTCAAGATTGCTGCGTGATAATCATATTAGCATAGTAAGAAAATTCATTCTGGTTTGTATTCATGGTCGCTATCAACCTACCTCACGCTTCTTGTTGATGTTTGACAAGTTACACTTTGTCCGGACGATTCGTGCTACGTATCATACCCCCGCTAATACAACCGTATATATATACCTATATAAGGCTCTAACCTACGACCCCCTCCGAGCAATAGCGCACCGCCGCAGCTACATCCCCGGGCGCCGCGCTAGCGGCCGGGCGCGCCATCACACTTTCACCGCCAACCCCGGCCACCACACACCATCACCGCGCGGCGCACGACAGCCCCCGGCCCCGGCACGCACGACACACAACACACACATTCGACCTCATGACGCGCCATACACCACTCGAACAACCCATTAATATCCCGAGCATCCGCATACGCCTCTTAACAAAAAAACCAAATTTTCTTGCGGGTCACTCCCTAGTCTCCACGTCGCTCGGCCACGGCGCACCCAACCACTAGCCCTACTGTATACCACAACACTAAGGTATAATCCCTCCCGACTCTAGACCAACAACTCATCACCTCGGTCGCAGTGTTGTTATTGCTGTGCCTGTGTTAACGATCGAGAGAGAAAAAAGTAGGAGGAGAATAAAAAACAAATCTCAATGTAACAAACTGTTGTTCCAAATAAGCGTCCACGTGCGATCACACAAATCATCCTTCCTATCGGGGAAATTCTAAAAGTCCACAGATATTAAACCTAAAGGTTTAAAAAAACAACCATTACTCAACATACGGTGCGAAACTATATTATATCCTTTCTCTATCCATGAAGAGAAAAATTTCATATTTTTGGTCCCATCAACGAACTATAGGGCGGTCTGTTACATTTCCAACACCCTACCCGAGCCTACAAACGGCTATCCCAAGCGTTTACGCAAAACCTTTCTCGAGCTCGATGTACATGTTTTTACAATTCTGTCATCTCCGACCAACATTTACGCTCCCAACCAATCGACCGCAAATTATATGGTCTCCAAAAAGATGGGGGCGATTCTCAGACTCCTGTCTCTCGCCCTGGAGCGGGTCCTTAAAATGGACGGACCCGTCGTTCTTGAACGGTTCACCAATCGGCCTCCCTCCTCACTCAAACAATTCGAGGGCTAGCGTTCCTTATAATCAAGCCCTAAAGCAACAACAGAGACCAAAGGTGACAGACGAACGAGCGAGCAGACAGACGGTTGGAGAGAAGAAGAAAGTAGGGAACGAAAGTATGAGTATGAGTAATTATCTACAGTTCTTCTTCTTCTTCTTCGAGTACTGAGTACAATGAATTTGGCGAGAAGTTCCAATTCACCATTGTAGATGGTGTCATCAAATTGAGATTCGAACTTTCATGGACAAATGATGAATACCAGGTCGGAGATCTTGGCAATGCCGTGGTAGTAACCGGTAAGTAAGTAGATTGATTATTATGTTTTTTTAACAGAAATTTTTCGTTGGCCAACGATTTTCAAATCGTAATGGTGGTGGTTAATTTTCACAAATGTTGTAAAGCAGTACCCTAGACTTTTCCACAAGTATTTGCAAATACTCTAATGGTTCGTTAACTAATGGTTAAGTTAGCAAGCAGTCACCTTTTGTTACATTTTTTCTGGACTAAGTTTGTTTTTTTCATTTTGTGTGAGTAAGAATCAGGTGGTTGGACCTTTGGATTGGTATGGCATACCTCGCAATTTGCTACGGCGTTCGAAGCGAAATCATACCGGGTTGGCTAAAACCTAAATAGCACAGATGAAGAAATCAGAACAGCTAAATACTAAGCTTAGTCAGACTTAAACCAAAGAAGGATGAAAAAGTGTTGAAGGGTTGAACAAATTGAGTACATATTGGTGTATAGTTTACTTGTTGTGAGTAATGCGCTAATGTAATCAACAGACCTGAGCTGATCCTTTTCATTGATGAGTACCCATCCCTGCTGTAATGTAAATGAAGTTATGGTTTTTGTTATGAACGTGATCCTTCTTGTTATGTAAACATGTTGTTCCTATTGCCATATGAACTGTCATTTTCTCTAACCAACCATTCCTTTACAAACTAAGCAGCCACACTGCCATTCACTTTAAGTAAACACATTGCCCCTACATTAACCAAAACACTGCCCTAATTCACAAAAGCACACCTGCTATTAACTAACTAAAGCACACTGCCATCTATACAGTAAAACACACTTCTATTATAACCCAACCACAATTTCACATCTTTCGTTCCTCGCCTTCAAACCAACCAGACAATCCAAGCACTGTTAAAGGTCTTATAATCACTGAGTCAACAATATCAAAAATAATCACAAGAAACATCCAGGCTTAAGGCATTCCTGTCACTGGATCAAAAAACAAAAGTAGCTACCAAAGTCAGTCAGTCTAAGTTTGATTGGCTCATCAACGTTCTCCAAAAAATCTTGGACTTCTCGTTGTCTTGCTCCTCGTATAATATAGGTTTCTACCGGTTGAGATTCCCTTTTCCTCATTTGATCTTCTTTTTGCTCACTGTACGGCGTCTGCTCAAGACCTTCGCCATTTCTCCACTGTTCATAGGAGTCTCCAACCCTCTTGCTCATTCCATGGGTGCTGCTGCTCGCCAACCTCTTCATCAGTCCATGTTGCCTGACTCATTCCGTCATCCCTCCTGCCCCACCTCTTCATGCTCAGTCCATGCTGCTCATATCCAGGCTCCCTGCTGCCCACCTCTTGACTCCACACCCTGTCTGTTCATGTGATGTGTATGGGATTTGTTTACTGAGTAAAGTCCACCTCTCCTTCTTTGGCTTCATAAAACAACTACAGTACTATTAGCTCTTACAAAACCATGAATATATTATAATACTGTTAAGCAAAAAAAAAAGTATTATTGCACAAGGAATGATTACTTTTGCCTTGGATTAAATGCTCGACATTCCTTGCAGTCTGTTTCACTTGCTTACAAACGGAGCAGCTGCAATTGTAATACTGCTTTCTTGAACCACTATACTCCATCCACACTCAACTTTCTGGCCTCTCAGGCTCATCCCTCACCCTCAGATCTTCTTCCTATAGCTTCTTCAGGCTCACCCTTTCAGAATAGATAGGGGGCAGGTAGAGAGACTCATCGGCCACTGAATTGGCCACTCAGTCTGGACAGAATAGGGTTCATTGAGGCCTGTACTATTTTTCAGATAAGTCTCCTTTGAGTAAATGGATGTAATAAGTCCAATCTGGCTCCCATTCTTCTTTCCAATAGCACACACAATCCAGCGCATGCTTGCATGGAAGCCCAATCAGATCCCACTGCTCCTACAAGAGCATCTTTCCTGTTATCCCAGTCCAACTCTATGTTGGTCCTCGCATACAAGCATACTTGGACTTCAAACTTAAAAAAATCACATTCCGGGTACGGCCAGAAATACTTAGCAGGCCTGCTTCTCAACTATTGTTCATTTTACCACAATTTTTTGGGACAATATAAATGAGTCCACCCAGCTCAAGCCTTTTAGGTCTTGTGCTCGAAGGAAGTTTGCCACATGCTAACGATTTTTCTTATTGTTTCAAGACAGCCATAATAGTGCTCTAACCTTGCCCAGAGAAAGCTGAATTCCATGCACTATCACAAATACTTGGTTCACAACATGCCGAATGCTAATGTTGAGAAGTGCGATTAGCACCATTCCCTTAGGTTTATCACCTGAACACGAATATCGCTTCTCATCTAATTCCCTAAAATTTGCTAAAGCAGTAGTGAATGTAGTCATCATGTTGTTGCCCTAGCACAACCCACAGACTATACCTTCAGCTGCTCTGGCTTCACGAAACCCTGCACTTTCATATATGGAATCTTAGGTGCTCACACAAAATCTGTGCTCTGACCCCCAGTAACGACCGCCAAAAGAGACTGGAATTAGACCCCTTCTTGTTTATCACTGATTAAAACCAGCAAATCCTTTCTCGAACAGTGTCTAAAATCAGCAAGATCATCCTTGAGCAGCTCTTAGAAACCAAGACCAAGACTCGTTTTCACCTCTACAATAGCATCATGCACAGGGGCGAAAGACTGCCAGTCATTAGCATCCAGAGACAGCCAGTCAAGGTACCACCATCCCACCTGTAGCCAACATCCGTCAGGTGACCATCCAATTCACCTCCCTATGAGGGGCTCTTACAATGCTTAAGCTAGTTTCGCAGTCGCCGAGGCACATGTACACCTTACAAATCTCTTTTGCCCAGATCCATCTCCAAAATGCTCTGTCCAAGCAAATACAATGGTGTGTGGTTTGTCCTTATATTTCATCATGTAGCTTCCAAATCTTTTGAAGTTGTCTTCTATCATCCTATGTTTTGTTTCTTAGCCTTCAATTGCCCTATAGGCTTGTTGACTTACTGGAAAGAAACCCATCTTCCACTGCTCACCTTAGTCCCTGAAGTTCTTTTCATCATCCTTCAAATGGTCTTGTAATTCTTACACCACTCTTGCACACACACAACCGCTTTGACCAAAAAGTTTCTCCCAAACCCACACCCTTCATGCCACTCCACCATGTTTAGCTAATCCTCCAATACAAAGAGTTCCTGACTTTCCCTCGTTCCTGATTCTCCAAGGACAACCATGTTGTGAACCTCCAACTATAACCCTCTGCTTATCATGTTCTAAGAGTTCTAATATTGTTCCCCATTCTTTAATCCATAGTTCTCTAATTGCTTCTCTAAATTGTTGCTGGATGAAAAAAGTAAAATTGCCTAATGTAACAAATGTTGGATCTTGCATGTCAGTGGCAAGGTCTTATAAAATAGTCACCCTTATTAATCTACAGTCACTGTCAGCCAATTCACTAATGAGGATCTCAGCAGAAGTTGATCTCATCACATCAGTTGTGTTTCTGGTTCCTGTCAGCTCTAGCTCACCATTGGGAGCTCCATTACCATCTTCAACATCACTTTCAATCTTTATGTTTCTATTCATGTCTCCTGTCTGGCATCCACACTCAACCATCGACATCCATTACCGATCTTTCAACATCACTTTCAATTTATGTTCCTGCTTCCTGTTCCTTAATACTCAAATCAAGTTAACAAACACAGCAAATTACATCCCTATTAACATAAAACAATCCTCATCAGTACAACAACAACACACAAAACACAACACAAGACAAGTCCACATAAGACCAATAACACCATAAAAGATAACATACATATAAATTGTTTAACAATACACAACATCGACTGTTTCCGACCCATATCTCTAACTATACTTTTTTCTCTTGTGAATAAAATTTTTTTTTTATTCTTTTGCCCCTCTTTCTGGTGCATTAACTTCACAGTTTGCAACATCAAGTCAGTCTTGAAGTAAAATCAAACTAATGTAAAATCATAAATGGTTCGGAAATTTCCAATACCAAACTACGATCTATCTTATCCTTGATAAGAAACAGATATCACAGCCTTCCTATAAGCATCCACGACGTTCATATAATTCTACACATCACCCAAAATACTTCACTTCACGTGCTAGTTTATTAATTCCATTGTGGTAATAGAGCAATGTTCAAAGCGAGGCCAAGGTTTATCTTCTGGAAAGTACCAAAACAGTAAACAATAAACATAGCATATGTCAGTATTACTCAACTACAAACTTCAATATATGCACATGACATCTTCAAGAAAAAGCTAAACACAGTGGTCCCCCGCAAGCAAACCTACTCAGAAAATTTAAATATTCAATACATTGGACCCCACAAGCAACTTTCTCAGAAATGCCTTAATCTAACACAATATACAACAACAAATGGTCCCACATGTCATCTTCTCACCATATACTAAAGCCCAGTCAGAGAGAATATCACCATTGCTACTTTACACTATGCTGTACTCACAATACGCACAAGAAATGCTCCTGAAAACAGAATAGTGTGAAAGGTTCCAATTTTAGAGTAATTTTTACAAGACTAAGTAAATCTTACTTGCTCGAGAGTCTTGGACACATTACCCATTCCACTGGCCAGAAGACGACATAGCCATTCGTCGTTGCTGTTCAAGTTCCTTCGTCTTCACCTTCGTTCACTTCACCTTCGTTGGTCTTCATCTCTCTGTTGTTCGCTTTAGGGTTGTGAAAGAAATTAGGAAATGATTTAGAGGGTTGAGTAGAAGAAAACGCAGGCCATTAATTTTGAGTGAGGGAGAGGGAGCCGATTTGGTGAACCGGTTCAAGAACACAGTCCGGCCATTAAGGAGCCGCTCAGGGAAAAGACTTGAAATCCCCCCATTTTTTAGCCATATATGTTTTCCGGTCGATTTGACGGTAAATGGTCGGAATGACAAAATTGAAAAAAATTACATACTCAAGGTGCTAAATTGATACTTTTGAAGTAGGTGTTGAAATTAACAAGACCCCTATAGTCGTATGACCAAAATTGAAATTTTCTCAATTATATAATAAGTAAAGCTAACTCAAAAAATCACAAGTTTAATGGCCATTGAAATAAAGAATTTGTAACACCCCCTTGGCCATTAAATAACTATACTCATGCCTCGTTAAAAGCCTCGCTAGAAAAACCTAGTGGAAAAAACCTAGACGAGGAAAAGAGTACACGAAGTATGTTGAACCGTGTGTTGCACCGGTTGCCTCATTAAAAACTTTAGCCTAAGAAAACCCAGTAGGAAAAAACTTAGCTAAGGAAAAGAGTACAATCATAAGCCTTCCGGGCATAATCTTCAAGATTTTAAGGGTCTTCAGGACTATCCACTCAAGTGCATCAGCATTGGTTGTCTCATTAAAAACCTTAGCCTAAGAAAATCCTGTGAAAAAAAACTTAGCTAAGGGAAAAAGAGTACAACTATATGCTTTCGGAGCATAATCTTCAGGATTTTAAAAGACTTCTAAATCCATTCCAGTGCAGCTAGGAGTTGTCGCTCTCCCTGAAGACAACAATCTTCTAAGCCTAGCATCCCAATTTTATGAACATATTACTCATAAGTGTGTAGGCAGAGACTTAGTGAACATATCTGTAAGATTGTTCACTGGGGCAAACTTTTCTCAACAAAATTTTACCCACTCTTTTTAGAGTTCATGGTGTACGGGTGAATAATATGTTTTGTCCTTTCCTTTAACAAATTACTTGCTTGTGCAACACAATCTTATTTGTCTCATATGAGACATTGGGGTAAAAATATAACATAACCAGTTTGGTACTTGGCATCATAGGGATAAAAAAGAGCTAGTACCCAAGTGACCCATCACAATCACATATGTGTTTCTCACATAAAACTCAAAATCTTTGTACCTCGAAGGTGCTGGAGGATATGTTAAATACCATTCCAATTTTCATTGTAGGGGGATGTATTAAATGTTGCTAGCAATTTCATCGTGAATTCAATATCAGGCCTGATACGATTATGGAACTTCTAATTCAATAATAGTGCTCCAATAGCAATGAAGTAATGGACTTTCAGTCCCAAAATATCCTCATTATCATCTTCGAGTCTAAATGGTCCTTTTTCTACTTCAAGAGATTATTGGACAACCGTTAGTGTGATAAGTGAATAATACTTATCTATATAAAACATCTTCAAGACATTTTTCAAGTAAGTTAACTGGTATATAAAACTTCTTCCAAGGAGAAGCTCGATCTTCAGGTCGAGACAATACTTGGGCTTTCCCAGTTTTTATTTCAAAACTCGTCTTTCGGCCATTAGCTAATATCACCAAGTTCTCTATGTGTTTCAATAACATTCTAAACATCTCAATATCGACTGAGATAGATATAGTATAACACTACACTCCATTAGCAATCTTTAACGAACACATAATCCGGCATCATATTCTTTACCATACTTGCTTCTTCGGAAAAAAAATACCTTAGGCAATCTCAACCATACTCCACATATGCCATAATCATCAATATCCTTTCTCTCTGAGAAGAAGGCCAATTATGTCACAAGTCACATCTACAGTACGATCCTTCTTCCTAGTAGATTTACAACAGATATATTAAGTACTATCCAAATGTTATTTAATCACTATCACCGAAATGATATAAAGCAGCATTTTGAGTTTACTCTAAAAATAGCAGCAATATGCAAGAAAAGGGTGCGTGGAGATCCTAACTCAGGGTATTATCGCTGAGAAAAAACTCAATAAGTATACATATAAGCGTCTGAAACGCCGGTATAGGTAATTAGCATGTTCATTGACGTATCGAACACAGACATGACAACAACAAGAATATTAGAAGAAAGGACAAAAAAATATCAATTCTAATAAAAATTATGTCCAATATTAATTTCCAAACTCTAGAAAAGATATTGAAAGACGTGTAACCCACCTCCAATGCTTTAGCAAGTCACCGGAGAGAAAGAATTGATGGTCCTCATTTTGTCCAAACCGAGATCACGAAGGCATACTCTTAGAAGCTTAAAATCTAACTCAGTCGTGCTATACACAGCGTAACGTCACACACTAAAGCTTGCTAGTCCCCTCCGCTTGTCAAAAAACTATCATCTCTTTAAACAGACTCTATGAATAATGTTTAAATCCAACCGGAACGTACTTCTTTCGTAAACAACCCAACTCCAAAATTATGTACACCCTCAACCAGGGTTCAAACTTAAAATGGTGTACGTTGTTACCTAAACGGAATACAATTTCAAGGAGTTGAAATTGCTACACTTATCCCTTCAACATTGCCTTTGTAAATACTTAAAACAATCAGGGCAACTACTGGTGCCGTAGCTCATGAAACCAAGAGTTGCTCATATATCGGAGCAGGATTTGTAAAGGCAGATCTCTGTTTTTGTCGACCAATAATACACCTTGCTGTTTGCGGATAAATCTTTCTCCCATGATACTGTCCAACATAATGGGATTTCCTAATTTAACCAGATTCCTGTAGCTATTTTCAAGAGGATGTTTTACTCTGGTCGTTCCGCATCTCCAATGCCAGTGTTCCTGGATCCTTTCGGCGGTGCACCTATAATTGTTTACCCACAGGGCCTCCCCTTCGCCTTCCTGGACAAATGTTCTCAGGCCCGTAAAATCTTTAAAGTCGAGTTTCAAGAGTGACGAAATTCCTCTGCCTACCTGAACTTCTAGATTTCGCGGATTTTGCTTGCATATGCAAACATAGTCTGCAACGCTTCTGGCAGTAGCAAAGGAGTATCGTGGTAAGACTACAACGACTGGTGTCTAAGTTGGGAAGATACGTATGTGACTAATAACTTTTTTATCAATATAGTTAAGATGACTTGAAGATTGATTAATCTTCTAAATCTAGTTCGAGTCTACCCCTGTGTATCAATGGATTACAATTTATAGTTGAAAGGATCCTTTCTCATCCATGCGATCCATGCGAGTTGTCTATCGGGCATTCTTGTAAACTTGACTTTTTCTCTCCTACGCATGCGGAACATCTGATCACTAAAGGATGGCAGCTCGCAGCATAAACCTCAATTATTACTTGATCCCCGTTATCCATGGGCTCTAGCTCGGATTTAAAGTAATACCAGCAGCGGTTTATAACCAAACATCATAGCCTGCCGGACAAGACGGTCGCTACTGGTCCGTGATTCAGGGAAAAAAATTGCACACTGATGAATAGAACAAGACAGATGGACAGAGTCTTCAGTTTGTATAACCCACTTCTACCGTCATAGGTTCTTACGGCGATGACATCTATCAGATCATCAGTGGTTATGGTGATAACCACAATAGCGTAATAAAACTGATGTATCCAACAAGAAAATTTGAAGAATTCCGCCAACGGCGCACGCACTAGCCGATCCGCTTACTCGATGACCAATCATCTTGGCGTCTTTAAAGCCTTTGTAAAACAGTGTAACTCGCCAACGAGTATGAAGTGACCCACGAAAACTATAAGTAAGCAAAGTCATCTAACGGTAAGCACATATATCAACCCACGTCAGCATGATGAGAAACATCACCACATCCAAAACTGATAGTATAGGACGTACACCACACAAAATAATAAAGCATCGCTTGTGGATAGATCTCGTCAAGATCGTACAAAAATCCCCGTATCTCGACTTTCATTAGGCTCAGCCTCACGCAGTCCTTGCTCGTGCAAGACTTTCACATCAGTACTAATTCACTCTCTCTCCATCAGTTCTCTGTGTCAGTACAAAACTGAGTCGTGTAGTGAACATGGGTCCTGCCTCGGTTTTGCTTTGGGCACTGATATGAACGCTAATGTCTCTATAAGTCGTTCTCAGACTGATGGACCACTTCTTGAAAGCGACGATCATCATCAATCAAGTTGGTGGCGCATGTGTAAGGTCATCGTCTTACGAACAGCTGTATACCACTCTTCAAAGTAACACACTAATGTGCGCTCGCCACTAAGCCCATTGATTCGGCAGGGGGATTTTTGAAAGTGTGACACGAGACTTAACTGTAAGTCAACAGAGAGGTGATTCAATCATGAAATTTATGTCGATAAATCACACGATCCTTTACTCGGGATTAAGTCAGATGAATCAGTCGCATTCTCTGAATTAGCCCGACAGCTCCAGTGTCACTGCGCCGTCAGAGTCGTGTGTGCATGCCATGACGAGAAGACACTATTCTATAAAGTTAAGGCATCGCAAATAGAATACAGTAATCCGAGGAAGTAACTGCGCCCCCTCCTCCGGGCAGCTAAACACCAGATAGTTTTGGAAAAGTACACAAGATTGGTCAATCGAGAAAGATAACCGACTTGAGCAGGTAGTACAGAGCTTAGAGAAGTAAGACTTTGCTAAAGAGCACCTGTCGATCAGTAACCATTACTTGCGCCTCAATTAGAACATTCTCCTCCAAATACTGTTTGGCAGCTATTTACAATCTCTACCACTGCGAGCAATAAATATTTGCGGGGGTCATCCGAATTAACTTTCTTCGGTGCTTCAGCAGATAAGCCACTCAACTGTGTCTCTGATGCGCGTTACAAGCGCAGGTGAGCCTAGCGGCTACTTCTGATGCTTTCGATGCATCCCGCAGCAAAACTGCTCCTTGGAATCCTTCCATCGCTCTTCCAGACCAAGCAACTACGCTTTTCAGCCATCGCAAATATTTTCATACTCTTAATTAAAAAAAAAAAAATAAACAATAACATTTCAACCCGAACCGCTGCCGCAACTCATCATCATGCTATCCGACCACAGTACCGATCTATCATTTTAGTCATCTATATCCATTTAGTTAGCCAAGTACGTGCTGCTCAAGGCAAATTAGCTGCAATCGATCAACGCAGAGTACGCATCGTTCGCATGACACAAATCTGTTGGTGTCGGCGGCACGTAGACACTCCACATCTGCCCTTCCACCCCCACCCACAGCACACACCTTGAAGACACAAGCCTGTCGTTTCATGGCTAGTTAGCCAATCTCTTTTCCCTCCGATGGAGTTTTTCGTCGCTCTCGCTCATGCTTTGTCTTCTTATGTCTAGCTCGAAACTCAATACCACGACCGTTAAATCTTGCACCGCAACCACCATCCAACTCACGCAACGTTACTCAACTAGTAAGCGATTCATTTCTACCGTGCCTCAGACACCTGCTGCAACAAATCCAACCACACCAGTGGCATGTTTGGATTTTCACTCACCACAAGTTTAATCGCCGCTTCCTTTACGCACAAGGGTGGCTAAGACATGCAGTCTGTATAGGGAGGACAATGCTTCTCACGACAACTCTCTGTTGATTTGTGACCCCAGCTGGCTGAGTTCACCAATTAGATCGCATGACAAAGCTGTTAGCCAACTCGATACGTTCTCGTTAACCTTAAATACTCTTCGTCTAAAACCTTGCCCTTGGTTTTACGAGTTTCACTGTGCGAGACCTTTACGCTTTCTGTGCATCAGCTGAATCTATATGTATAATCACTGACTTACATTACCAATGCGGACTCAAAAGTCAATCACATCGCAGTACTAAACTGAATAACCAGCTGGTGTCGTGTTGGAGCGAGAGAACGATCTTGGCAGTGAATCTGTCTGCGTCCAGAGTGAACTAACCTCTCGCGGATTCCACTTAATTCAACGCGGTTGCTCTTGGTCAATCCCACAGGATACTCATTTGAATATGAGCGTCGGGGGGGGGGGTTCAATCGGGGACTCGACGCGTAGGTGCAAATGAGGAGATCGTGCCTTCTACGGCATCGCTGCCTCTTGTGACTCGTAGCCAACCAAAAAACTGCACCTCAATGTCTTCTAGACTGTCGCAATAGCTCATTCCTCAATTCGTCCAAAAGCCCAAGCTCTCGAATAACGATAAGCTTTCCATCACAGCCGGCCCCGCGGGATCAGACTAAATTGGGCCAACATTTGGCTCCAATGGAAGGACGCTTAGTCCTGACACACAGAAGTATACTCATCCGGCCAGATGCTGGCCCTGGATACGAACTTCCTTATGAAATGCGAAATCATTTCATAGCAATAAATAAGGAATTTGAACATCTTTCTAGATGCAAAATCAAACTTTCAGAGACCAGTCGACAAGGTAAAGTTTGAAAAAAATTAACATGTTCGCAAATAACACAGAAACTATATAAATAATCTTTCAATATCAACCTTTCAGCAGAAAAATTAACCTTTCGGTAGAAAAAAAAAAATATCATTTTCGGATCCATGCAAGGAAAACATAATTTTTCATTTTCAAGCATGAAAACATTTTGAAGCATTGCAACCTTTCAAATACCATGCTCATATTGCAGCAATATATATAA
This sequence comes from Ipomoea purpurea, assembly GCA_009835305.1. Lineage (NCBI taxonomy): Eukaryota > Viridiplantae > Streptophyta > Magnoliopsida > Solanales > Convolvulaceae > Ipomoea > Ipomoea purpurea. Next base: position 28,919 of record VALG01010607.1, read on the forward strand.
CAAAAATATTTATGTAAATTTAGCAACACATCTATGCAGTTTGATATGAATGTTCTTATGTGCATCATATATTATCAACATGGTGTACATACATTGTATATACCAAAAATCAATTCTATTTACGCAAAAATATATATCACATGCTTTCTTCCAATTCACAGAATCAAAATAAAATTGAAAATCCATATTCAAGAATTTACAAGCATATATACGAATCATATGAGCATGTGCAATATAAAACCATGTATTGTAACAGATCCAGGCATACCGTTCACCGAGGAGTATGTTGGCACGAATCGCCTAATATAAAAACATGGTATTGTAAACAGATCCAGGCATACCGTTCACCGAGGAGTATGTTGGCAATTCGTGCTGATAACGTGTTGTAATTTGGCCAATCAACTAGCTTAGTTATCGTGTGATGTTTGCATGGTAATTCGCCCGGAGGTTAATATATATGTATGCGTGTATACGTAAAGGAGAGAAAAGGAGAAGAAGATGAAGTAGAACACCAAATGTAGGGCACACCAATATGTGTGTCTCATTTCATTAGCATTCACTCCATTATATAAGGTTTCATACGACCTTTCACATACTCAACATAAATCATGTAATAGCAATGTTGAAAAAATCGCTAGGCACCTGGGATCGCCTAGGGTGCCTAGACACCTAGGCGCCATTTTTGCAACACTGGTAATAAGTAGAAGCTAACTCAAAAGCCACAAGTTTAATTGGCCATAATAAAGAATTTATAACATGAGTTAGGTTCTTGCCTTAATACTCAAAAAATACAACACTTTAGGATTTGTGCTTCAAATTTTCGAAGATTATATTAGTGCTTTAAATCATTAACGGTAAACTTCACATACCACCTAGTTTTGTAATAACAAAAAGAGTTAATAACATCTGAGGTCCTCTGAGTATAGTGTTTTTCCACGTTTAGTCCTAAACTTTCAAAGTGACCATTTGTGGTCCTCGACTTTCAAATTTAACCATTCGTGGTCCAAGTTAACCACCAATGGTCCTTTAACTATTAAATTTTAACCAACCATGGTCCTTTCAAGAGTGACCAACAGCTGGTTAAATTTTGAAACTTGAAGGACCATAGGTGATAACTTGGACCACGAATGGTTAAATTTGAAAGTCGAAGGACCACAGATGGTCAATTTGAAAGTTTAGGACTAAACGTGGTAAAACCACTATACTCGGAGGACCTCAGATGATATTAACTCTAACAAAAAAATAGGGAAAAATATGAAATAAGCCCCTAAATTTTACACGAAAATTCAGTTAGACTCTTGAATTTTTAAAAGTTGTAGTTAAGCTCATCAACAAGTTAATTTCGTGCATCAATGCTCAATGCCCAATTATCGACCTGTAATGGCAGGTCACTAGGATTCTGCAAGGCTACGTTTAGGCGACTAATACCAGCGACGTTCCAATGACTAAAACCGCGAGCGGTGATTGAGAAACGGTTGACGGTAGCCTTTTAAGAAGGTGACTAACAGGTTGCCTTCTCTGGTGGAAAAGGCGACCACTAGTTTCCTTCTCCATCAAAGAAGACAACCATCTGGTCACCTTTTTCAGTAGTGAAAGTGACCAAATGGTCGTCCTCTTCAATGAATACGAGAAGTCGACCATTTTGTGCCTTATTCGCTGGTCGCCTTCTTCAAAGCTATTGATGATTGTTTTTTAGTCGACAGTCGTCAAAGTTTCGTTGGAATTAGTTAGAGTCTCGCGAGAACCTTAGTGACTTGCAATTATAGGTCAATAATTTATTCTTAGGATCCAGTGCATGAAAATAACATGTTCATTAGTTTTATTGCAACTTTTGAAAGTTCATCGATCTAATTGACTTTTCGTATAAAATTTAGGGATTTTTTATTTTACCCTTTTTCCTAAAAGTTAATATGTAGACCTGAATACTCTGTGTGTGTGTGTGTGTTTGTCTGTGCGTGTCCTTCAGTCTCCTATCGTTTGCTCCTTGGGACCCCATGCCTTGTGGTCCCAATCTCTCTTTTACAAGCCTCTATTCAGCTTGGGGCGTACTCCACCTCATAAGAGGTGGATTCACCTGTTTACAGGGAAACCACACTCATCTGCTACACTAGGCCAAGTGGTACCCTCCATTGTTGTTGTGTCATCCATATTTTTATTACGTTGGTCAACTTTGGGCCAATAGCGGGACACTAGGCCTTGTTAGGAACATTTTGTTTTAGATTTTGATGATACAAAATGATAGGAATTTTAGTCCCAATTATTTTATTTTCTAGACTTAAGAATATATTTGCTCTATCGAATGGTACTTCACTACTTCGAGTAATCACAATTCGGTTCAACAAATCAATCCGAATGGTGACTCGAATGGTCAAGTTTTAATCCGTCTCAACAATTGATTCTAATAGTGACACGAATGGTTACTTTCCGAATGTCTCGAGAAGAAGAAGGCTAGGAGACTGAAGATTCGAAAAGTAGAAGAAATAAGACTGAAAGGTTGCAAAGGCCAAAAGGTGGGAGGAGCCTACCTTTTGAATGTAAGCAAATAAATCATGTAGGAACATAAATACGTGATAGGATCTTATTAAAGTACTAAGTACTAACCTCCAGCCATAGCTCCCGATTGATGATGATTGAGTACTCACAGGACTGCTGCGGCCGAGTAATAGTATATGTTTCTCTCACTTTCTCAACCCCTCTCTGGATGGTGTATTGAGGAATGAATGTTAACCAGTGAGAGGACTTAGAGGGCTCTTGTATATAATAATCATATCCATCAATATGGTAACAGAATCTTTCCTAATCATACTCCTTATCTTTATAATCAAGCATTACCTTAATTATTAGAAGTATGTATGGAAGGGTGCACCCATAATAGATTACCTTAATTATTATAGGTTAACCTAATATTATAATAATGTAATCTGGGAAAAATTATACATTCCTCCCACTTGTGCAAATTCTAACCAAAAAAAAAAAAAAAAAAAAAAAAAAAAAAAAAAAAAAAAAAACAGAAAAACACACGACCATAGTGATATGTCCTCCTTAAATCGAGTAGCATCCATTATGAGCAAATGTAAACCGCCCTTGAGCACTTAATTTAGGAAACAAAAACTTAATGAAACAAACCCTATGTTTATTTCAAGTCCAACTGAAGCACATTATCTCAATAAAATAAAGGT
>VALG01010614.1:3053-43965 GCA_009835305.1 Ipomoea purpurea
AAAACTGTAGGACTGAGAAAATATCAAAAATATGAAGGAAGAAGAGATACCTGAAGACATGGAGGAAGCTCGGGCCGATACTGAGATCGGAGCTTTTGGAGATCAGAGAGTTCTCTCGCCAGTCCGAAGTCCGAATCCATTTTCACTTGACCTTTCTCGCCGTTTCTGACTCACAGTGACTATCACTTGAAAACTCTGCTTATATAACATGGTAGAAGCGGCGATACAACCAACGACCACACTAGCTTCCGGATCTCTTCAGCATTTGCCCTTTATTATCTATATTATTACACTATTGCCACGAGATAGGTCCGGAAATTCTGAACCTGCCCTCAACGAAACAGGGTACTCGTTTAAACTTTAAACTCATTTAATCGTATTACGGAGTATTATTTTTTAATACTATTATATTACAATGTAATATTTGTTCTATATTTTCTTTATCTGTCACAGTTTATAGAATCAAAGTGAGCCACAAAGATGTTATTTGAGTACGAGATGTTTGGCCATTTTATTGTATTATATTTATATATAATGGAAATGTATGAAAAATAATTTATAATATAAAAATTGAACTTTAAAGGATTTAAACAAATCATTATTAGTTGAACATAAAATGCACGGAAGAATTATTGAATAACCGCAGGTTAACTTTGGATAAATTCGTGAAACTTGTTTTTTTAATGATGAATATATGCATTTACTATTTGTTTGGTTGGGGTAGAATATAAACAAAAAGATGAAGAGAAATTAGCATCTGAACAGGAATATGCTCAAGGATACCTAGGTAAATTCCCTCTAGGGATGTACCACGTTTGTGTAGCATTGTTCTGGCTTCTCACCTACCATTGCCTAGTGCCTACCCTTTTTTTTCCTTTTGGTTGGTTACTCCATTTCTTCTATTGAAAAGTTTGTACCAAACTAGGCGTTAATAGTCACATTCGAAGAGGGGTGACATGTCTTATTTAGAGAGTGACCACTTCACGCAACGAAAAGATAACTTTATAACTACCACACAGCTAATCAATATTCTTCTTGCTTACTCCAGCGCTCCACAACACTTGCCATCTTGGATCAATTGACAACTACGAATTCTCCCTATTTATGTATCTATATATACCTGCGGCAACTGTGTCAAAGCACTTCCTGCTTCCCTTCACATATTCAGTAACACTAAGAAATAACCATACGCCTATTAACAGAATTCTATGTTTAGGGACAAAAACATCTTATTGCTATAAGACAACAGATAGTTATAAGTTCACCAAGGGGGGTTGGTTCAAAAGATACAAGTTAAACAAGGGAATCAAACACCATACAAACTCTGAAACTCAACACTACTCTAGTTTTTAATGATCACTAACTGGATAATAGAACTGTAGAAAACCCTGCTGAGAAGAATCCTCGACCAATAACAAGGATCCTTAGAAGGATTAATCACCAGGCCAGCATTCAACATACCCAAACAATGGGCACTTGTGCAGGAACAGAAGTGGACTTCATCCTCGATCTTGAAGCCTTGTATCTCTTGCCCATCATGGATTGGATGACCCAAATTCTATTAGTCCTACTTCCCACCTTTCCTTGATTTTTGTTTTCTTGCCCTTCTTGAGGAACAACTCGCAGTGGAGTTGACTGGAGCAGGGACAAAAGAATAAACAGGCATGTGATGCCCAGGAACCAATGCAGGGAACCCAACAGCAGGGATTCTGCAGAATTCAAACTTAATTACATCATTATGCAGAACCAATTTGGGAAAGAGAAGGAATAATATGTATATTGTGTGTGAAAGTAAAACAAACCAAAAAAATGATTTTTAATGTAACATGAACTGTTTCAGCAAGAGTGACCAACAGTATAAGGAAATCACAGCATAAATGCTAAACAACAAGTGCATTTAAGATTAGTATAGGTAGGTGAAAGAAAAAGAAAACAAAATGAAGAAGCAAGTATGATGGCTTACCCAACAGGAGCACAGCAGACTCCTGCATTGGCATGGAGGCACCAACAGCCTTGCTATTCTGCAAGGAAAGACGCAAAGTTTGATTTTCTGCAAGACAATACTGGAGCATTATCCCCAGCCTCCTGCATTCTGACTCATAGTATTTACTCTTCAACTCAAGATCCCTAACATACGTTCTTTTCCTCTCTCGTGATCGGACAGCTGCATCCCTATTCCTAAGTTGTCTGAAAGAGTAAAATGAAGCTGATCATTATGACAGCACATTCATGGCCAAAATGGGAACATTAACAAGAAAAGATATAAAGGCAAACTCTAGGGTTTAAGACACATATAATTAATAATTGCTCTGAGAATAAAGGTGGCAATGAATAAACAACAATTAGTAGAGGAATACCGCTTGCGTTTCTTTGCGATCGGATCATCATTGTCATCAGCGACGACCTCGACAGCATTATCCGCCTTTTGCTGAAACTGGTCAGCCCGTTCCAATGTGTCCCTCTCCTTGCCCTTGCCATCGTCCTCAACTTCGGAGCCGCTAGATCCTTTGGTATCAGGAGTCCCAACGACTTCTCCAGAATGATCCGATTCCTCAATCCCAACCTCCCCAGAAGGAGCCGACGCCTGAGCTGGGGAATCGAGAAGTATTTCTGAGATGAAGTCGTCAGGAGCAGCATCATCGTCCTGCATCAAAATCTCCTCGATGTCCCCGATAGACAGAGGTAACGAATCCGGCGAAAGATTCGAAAACCCCTCGTCCACTGCTGCAAATAAGAAATTGTCGTCATCGAGTAGACGATTCCAATCAAACTCTATGTTTTGCTCCCCTGGGATACCGCCATTACCAACCATCGCACATCGACAAGAGAATCAGACACTGCAGAGCTAGTACGGATAAAATAGATAGATAACGAAAAGGGTTTCGAGAAACAATCATTTTTGGGGGAGCAATTTATGGAGATGGGGAAGACAGCTTTTCTTCGAGGTGAAGGAGAGGCACTTTCCTTACGACTTCCCTCCGGTCCGTGCTTAGCAAACCGGACCCGTTTCCTTAGTGGTGGAGACTGCGTCATCCAACCAATCAGAAATCAGAATTCAAGACCAAAAACAAAAAACAAAAAGAATTTGCTTAAGTAAATTCAGAAGTTCCCCTGTATTATTAGATAATTATAGAATGCACTTGTTGAATTGTTAAGATTTACGCTAACTTCCCTAACATGGGACAAATTTATATTAACATCTTGTCTTGTATAAGAATCATCAGTTGAAGTATAAACGGCCTGTCAAACACTCCAGACATATCTGTTCTGGGGAGACTCGGTCTCGATCCTATCTTGGTTATATATTAGATGCTTGCAAAGCTTATATGACTACATTTAGTTATTGCTCAGTTAATTTAATTCATAAATCGCAGAATTATTTAGCGCATACTTTAGCTTCTAATGCTTTTAATATTGATTTGACATCAATTTCAAGTTATCTATAAATGCAACCACAATGGTTTCCTTTAAAAAAAAAAAAAAACAAAACAAAAAATCTTGTCTTGTATAAAATGAAAACATATTACTAAAAAATATGTTATATCTATCTATGAAACTTTTTGCTTCTTATTGAGTTATTGTCATCCTTCATTAACTTTGTCACTTTTTTTGAACCCGGTTCAATTCCCACAAGTGACAATTTCTTTTGGGCTAGCTTATGTGCTTTTCGGAGCGAACCGGGTGGCGCCCTAGAGTGTTAGGCACCCCTAGAGCGCTAGATGCCCCTAAACCGTGGTGATTTCCCCCCTAAGTGACAGGCCGTCTAACATCTACCAACTCAACCGACTTGGTCGCCCTCCTAGTGTTAACTTTAACCGAGTTAACCTCGACAGCTCGTCCTTACTAATTTTTTTCATATATATATATTATATATAGTTATATTATATATAATATTATATTAATATAGAGTTTGATACTTTGAATCTTTAGATGAATGAAGTATTTGAGTATTTTGAGTATTTTAATTAATATTTATTGTATGTTATGACTTATGAATTGTCATTATTTTATTTATTTGGATGTGTATTTTGCTTGAATGTTAAAAACAGCATCACTAAAAAATTCAAACGCAAGTCTGTCACTGTTTTTTTTTACACCCACTAGCGCCGCCTAAATTCCGCCTAGGCGCTGTCCGGACGCCCGACTAGCACACACTGCAACCTTGGTCACTTTTAAATATGATTCTTAATAAATACTCCGTAATTAATTATATTCTTTACACAAAAAAATAATTATATTTCTCTAATAGACGATTTAGATAATATACAAATTTGTTGTTAAGATAAATGCTATAAAAATTGCGCCAGGTGTCAATTAATCAACACCTAGGCGCTAGGCTCACCCAACTGCGTCGAAGAATGCCATAATCAGCCTCCTCAGCGACTGCGCAACGGTCCGATTTGCTTCAACGCCAATTTTTTTAAGGGTTATTCGTCTCAAAACGACATCATTTTTCGAGGATAACTCCTTAAAAAATAAAAATCGCCTCTCGTAGTGCGAGGCACCACAGTCACACTCCTCCGCCTCTCTTGCCGCTTCGCCAGTCCGCCCCATGCCCAAACGCCCTCTACCTGTGCTCCGCAATTCGCCCGGAGCCAGCAGCGGTTCACCGCCTTGCCTGCACCACCACCCACCAGTCGCCGCCTCAGTTCTATGAGATTACAAGCCTCAACCACTAGGACTTGATCAGCAATATTGTACACCAACAAAATCACACACTCCTTCCTTGTTGGAGCGCAAACCACTCAACCAGCCTACGCATAGTATCAGTAAAATATGAACAATAACTAGAAACTCCAGTCATCAAGGAATGACATCTGTAGTAGGAATGGTACAGACCTCTGAAACAAGTAGTTAGATGAAGCAATCACATGTAGAAAAGCTATTTCAATCTACAAAATACAATCTTTGGTTTACATGAACATACAATCTTTCCACACTTTCTCCCAGTCAACGCAGAGAACTACATCTTCATTCTGCTCTGAATTACCACACCTGCCTTCCTTCCATCCATCACTCATCACCAATTACAACCTCCTAAGTCCTCATCCTACCAACAATTACTCAAGACTAGATATAAATTTAAGAAAACGACTAGGGAACAACCATCGCCAAATCCCCAAACCCCTATTTCATGAAGGCAAAACTGGAAGGAAGTTTATGTGGGGGAAAACAAAACATAACAACAGTCCTAACAAGGTACCTAGTTACAAAGAATCACATTTCTAAAGTATATACTTATGATAAGAAAAAAAAAAAAGGCAGCAAGTATCACTCACAAAAAGACAAACACACACACACACACACATTTTAACAAATTCACACTATCCAAAACAAAAGACATCTTTTGAGTTACTCCAATAACCAAGTGCACCCCTTTTTATTCCATATTCCATTAGCTGAGCACAAACTACCATATTTTACCATGATTAAGCCTTTCCAGTCAAACCAAGCAATGCCCTTTATGAATTCAATTTGGGTTAGCTCTATTGCGGCCTAAAAGAGCCCAACCCCCTAAACTATGTAATAGCAACATGATGGATATTCTAAAGTTCAATAAAACAAACAAAACACATCAATATAATGAAACCTGCACATTCCCATTCCTTGTTAGAATTTAGAAACAATAAAGAGCTCCAATAACATTTTCCCTTATTTTCACATGTAACTCTCAAAGAAGCGTTAGTACTTGTTGGATGTAGCAGTGCAAAAATGAGTTCCTCAATGTTGCATCTACTTACTTACCTACTCACCTATGATAAGCTGATAAGCATGCATTCTCCAGCAGGTGACATGATAATATTGATGCTCTCATATATGTAAAATAAAACCAGATTTACAAGCTGAGACAGATAAACAAGATCATGTGAAACAAAATATCTTGAAGGAAAACCATGCATCACAGTAAAAGTGAATTAGATAAAAGACCATCTCATGCACTGCTTTGTTGAATGCACGCAAGCATTAACAATACTATGACACATGGTAGTTATTAGGCCACTAAGGACAGGGGTAATGCAAGATGGAGAATACAAATATGGAAGCAATTATACCATGCAACATTTCATTGTTCAGAGGCAAAAAACATGTCCCCGCATCTTCTTTGCTTTATGTCCCATGTCTAATATGATTTTGAAAATATGAGCTTAAAAGTTCCTTCTGCAGCTAAATTAAATTTTATAGCAAATCTCACCATATGAATTTCAGTGATCACATTACAACAAATCAGTATTTAAGTTTACTTCCACCCATATCATATTAGAAGCCCAATTAGTTTTCACAGTCTAAAACTTGTTAGGCAATTGAAATTTTAAAAAGAAGTAACAAGATCTATTTCTCTGCAGAGACTCGTTCTTGTAAAGAAGGAAGTACTAACAACAGACGGGTTAAGCGGCTAAAGTGTTACATTTCATTACAAACAAAGAGCATGAACATGAACATATATATATGCATAGCAAGAAATCAAACAAACACTGAACCAATACTACAACAACAAAAATCAGCACCTTCAAAACAGAAAACCAGGGCAAGCACTCTCCGACAAAGAAAACAGTTTCCCTTTTTTCAATATTTTGGGTTTGGGGGAGATCATCCCAGGAGTTCTTCAGAAACATAGAGAAAGGTAGCATTTCAGCCAAAATAATTAGGAAAGGAGAAAATGGCAAAGAAAGTTTTCAATACTAGAAATGGACTAAGAACCTCAGGACTGCCTCTCCTCCTTCTCTCGATTCCATTGCTCGATCCTAGCCCTGCGTTCCTCGCTCCCTTCCCTTATTGGACTCTCGTGCCTCCTCCTCCCACTATCACTCTCATGCCTCCCATGCCTTTTCCCAGCTCGAAAATCGTCACGACCACGGTCACGCTCTCGAAATCACGATGTTGTTCACGCCTTTCACGGTCCTTCCGGTAATGCGGCTCGCGCTCCTGCTACGGCTCCTACTTTTTCTAAACCTGCGTACCTCCCAAAGGCTTCCTCCTCAGCTCCCTGCCGATCATCTTTACATGCATGAAGTTACAGTATCCGCCTCGGTTGCAGCTATTCTCCTGTATTGGCGGCATGTCGCCTCGCGGAAATCTGTCACTGGCCGAGAAATCAGCTATGATCGGACGGCCAGAGTAAAATCGACCCTGCAGCGCCTGCAAGGCAGCTGCGGCGTGGTCTTCCTCCTTGAACTGAGCATAAACGTTGCAATCATGTGGTCGGCGAGGTTGTCACAGACGTTCAGGCTCTCAATCTCACCGAACTTGCTGAAGCTCTTCGAAAATGTCCTCGTAGAAATCCTCAAAGGCTCCTGGGATCTTGTGGGGATCGATAGGTTGGCCCTGGCGTCAACGCCAGGCGTGATCATGTCAGGCCGATGGTACATGTTGGAGAGAAGTAGAGTAGGGGAAATTGGTGGGTCGTGTTGTGAAGACGAGAGCACCGGTCACCGTGACGGCAGGCGCCGATCTTGAAGTAGAAGGGACAGTTCACGCGATCCTTCTCGGTTCGAAAATCGAAGCCAAATGCTCCGCCATGTCTGGCCTAAATCCGTATGGTAGGGTTTTTGAGTCTTAACCAAATCGCAGAACTGGAAAGATTTTATTTTGAGCTCATTCTGAGATTTAATGAGAAGAAATTGGAAGATTTTATTTTAGATCGAAACCCTAATTTGATATGAAATCGGCAAGTGTGAACGATAGAACGAGCTTTAATTGCAGTCCGGGTAAGATGAATTGGATCCAGTCCGGGCCGCCCCACTTCCGTTACTCCGTATAAGTGTATGTACGATTTGCGAAACTTGGCAACGGTTGTATCCTCTTTAGTTCGAAACTTGTGGATTCGGATCTAAGCTCCTATCAATAACCTCACCACATCCTTCATTGGATAGTCAGGACTCAGGAATATTATGTGATTGGTAGGAACGATGTTCCTAAGATAGCCGGTTGTATGTGCGACACGTGACAAGTATGCAGGATGTTTGGTATGTGTTTTGTTTTCCTTCATATAAATATCATATTAAATGACTTTTAGTCTTTTTCACCTAATACGATATAATTCGGATCCCTCTAACATCAGTCTCCTAATTATTTAGATTTAGTCGTGGTGAACATTCGTATTTACACTATTAATTTGGCACCCTTCCGTGAGATCAGTACATGAAAGGCCGTCTGTTGTGCTTATACCGACCTCCAATCGTGTATCCATATTTTGACTTTTTCAATGAACCCGAAGTTGAGGATAGTAGCTCCGATATACGGTCACATCTGAATGCTCGGATGGACCTCAATCATGATCCTACAAGGGGTAGCTCTGGGAGAAGCAGTCCACATTCCCCGTTGCCCCCCTGTCAGATGCCTTATCAATTCCCCATGAATCCTGCTAGGGTACCATACCCGACCTCTAGTGATGGCAAAACTCGGCGTGATTCTATATGCTCCAGTCTATCCATTTCAGCCAACGCCGGTTATGTACCTGCAGTCGATGTATATGGCAACACCAACTGGACTAGAGGTGATGCCTATAGGGGGGCTCGGGGGAAGGGAACCCTAGATCCGGCGAGCGCAGAGCGTCGGCAAATAATCATGAGCCTTCTCCCAACCTTGTCGGTCGGTGTAGACCAAACATGTAAAATTTTGGGTTTCATGATGATGAAGCGGGGAATCGAGTCAAATTCGACCAAGGTTAAAGCTATTTTGGATATGCATGCCTCAACTTCAATCCAGGAGGTGCAATAATTGACTAGACCGGTCTAGCCGCATTAAGCAAATTATTGTCAAAATTGGCCGAGAAGGCTCAACCATTCTTTAAGATCTTTAAGAAAGCGAACACCTTCACATGGGATGATAATTGCCAGGTGGGCTTGAGAGCTTGAAAAAATACACGATATCACCCATCATCTTATTTAGACCAGAACTCAGGGAGACTTTGGATGTGTACTTAGTCGTGACAGATTGGGCGGTTAGTGCGGTTTTGTGTCGAACCGACCAGCAAAGAGTTCAACGCCTCGTATACTACGTCAGGCATGCATTGCAGGGACCCAAGCTGCGATATTCCCAATTAGAGAATGTCGTTTTTACCCTCTACACGGCCGCCAAGAAATTAATTCCGTATTTTCTAGGGTGGACTGTCCGGTGTTGACTAATCAACCCATCGGAGCAATCTTGTGTACTTTGACTTCCTCCAGTCGTTTGGTAATGTGCGCGATGATGCTTACTCAATTTGCGATCGAGTATAAGCCGCGATCGGCAGTCAAGGTCGAGCGTTGACAGATTTCTTGAGCATGGAAGCCCAACCCCAAAGACCCTTGGTGGGAAATCGCCACTGATGGTTCAAGCGGTGGCGTAATCATCACTACCTCATAAGGCTTGTTATGGTCCACACAATAATTTGTCCATTTCCTCCGACCCTCTCGCTAGCGTCAATGCAACAATATTTGGCACCTGCCAATTTTCTATACGAGGATTTTAATTTGTTGCAGTGTAGACTCGACCCTAAGCTATCCGAAGCAAGGAGGCTGGCCATTTTGTGGCTGGCTAAAAAACCAAGGGCCTGATGGGTAATTTTGGAGACAGGATTATTGTTTAAATGTATGGCTGGGCAAACTTGGTAGCTCACAATTAGGACAGAACCAGCTACAAGCTCTTATGCTTGTACGAGAATGGGACTTAGCTCCTCCTCCCTGTATTACGACTTGCTTACTTTTGATTAATATTATTCAAGTTTCTTGATTTAAATATACATATATCATTATTAATGTGTTGATTTTTATACTCATATTCAAACCAATGGAATTCATATTCTCATATTCAAACCAAATACTAACAGTTCGTAAATGGAATTCATATTCCCATAACCTAACCAAACCAAACGGTCTGTAAATGATAGCCACAATGTAATTTCAACAAGAACATGCTACAAAAAGCATTATTTATTTTTTAATCCCAGAATTAATCATCTAGGCAAGGAGTTTGGAGGGAAGTAATGCAGTGGATTCTCCCTCAATAATTCCGTTTCCCTGCATAAAGTTAACACCACAATGATTAGCGAAACTGAGGCGAATAGTGAAGTGGGGAAAGAAATGCTGAGGTAGAAGTCATTCACTCACTTCTTGATGTCTTTTCCATCCCCTTGTCTCAGCTGCAGAGTAGAAACCTTCTCACCACGATTTTCTGTTTCAGATTTTCTACAAGTGTAAACAGAGACAGCATCAATGCCACATTCTGCAGCATGTCTGAAGAACTAAGTAACTATTCTAAACTTCATTCATGTAGATTCAAACACAATACAATAGTGGCTAAGTGATTGATATATGCATGGATTCTCCATTGGACTTTCATAAAGTCAAAAGTATATATACATGAGTCTAACAATGATAGCAGTGTGTACTCACTCATTACATTCGTCATCGACAAAAATCTCGATGCATGCATTAGCAGTGGCTCCATTGTTTCTATGTACTGCTCTTTGAGGAATCTGGAAAAAGGAACTTTGGGTATGAGATATTGCTAAACATTGGGTATTCTTGCAAGGTCAAAGTTTTCTTCACATGAAACCTAACCTTATTTGAGGTCCATTTGGAAGGAATTGCATTATTCTCTTTGTTCCTCTCTCCTCTGGCACCAAGGCAGTGCCATGATCTGGAGTCCAACTTTGACGTCTCTATATGATGGCTTGATGCGATATCAGTGTTTCTATCTTTATAAATGGGGAGTAGCGGAACTTGAGCCCTGCAAAATGTGAATTCTCATTCAGAAATGCATTATACACTATCCACATTCTCTGTTCAAATTGTTCTTGCAATCTCATTATCAGCATTTCAGTTTCAATTCAATACCAACACAATCCTGAACAAGTCTTGTCTATTGCTCCTCAAATGTTGTTATTCGAAAGGATCATAGATATTCAAAATCCCAGAAAGTATTCAATCTCACATCTTTTTAAAGATTTTAAAGTAGAATCCTTAAATATAATAACATATGCATTAATAAGATTCAGCTGCTATACGCAGGAAACTTGCTAATTCAGTGGCCCCTATGATTTTACCCTGGAGTAGAGAGAAACAAGGATTCATGCTATCAAGAAACCCTACAAGGATAAAATCATTTTGCTCACCTTCCATGCTTCAACTTCTTCCTAGAAAAATCAGAAGTCTCTGTAGTTTGATTTCCTACAGGAAGGAGAACAATATTACTATTTAAGATTCTCATGACTTCAACAGAAACATGGGGTTATATACTTATATGACTTACCAGTGCCTCCTCTAGTCAATAAAGTACCAAAACTTCGAACTGGCAATTGGTTTTCTGTTGAATCTTCCTAACCATTTGCAAAGAGGCATCATTAATATTTAATACAACCTCATGGAAAATAGGAAACAACAAAAAGGTGGGAACCCTAAAGGATCAATTTACATACCTCTACTGCTTTTGGTTTCCTCATTGATCGTCCAAGAAATTTCCTATAAGCTTCCTTCAACTTTTCAATTGGCTGTGCATTTCTAGAACAGAGGAACGCCAAAACAATAACATTAACGATAACAATAATAATGTTAGAGGCTGAAGCCTGAAGGTACTACTTATCATTGGATAGCAAACATAGGAATAAAGGAAAATGTAATATGCTTGATTTGGTTCCTGAAGGATGTTAAATATGTAAATAAAAATTCAATTGCATGATGTCTCAAAGGTATTTAGGGACATTATTTTAACCTAAAGTATGAGAGGATTTAATCATGCTGTCAGCCAAAGCATAAGCTAATGATTGATAATGTCATTGCATTGCTGGAGCAAAAAGTTTTACCCACAACTGGCAATCATTTGCCCCCATAATAGCCAACTCATGTTTAATATATTCACTGATAAACAACATAATATCTTGAAAAAACAACAATTGCTATTTAAGAAAATTCAAAACTGGAAGAAGATTGGAAAAGAATCAATAAAATAAAATAAAAAAACATGCACACAAAACGAAAATCACTGTAAGCATTTGAATTATTTACTACTTTATTCAGAATGAAGGCTTAATTGACACTAACTAAGAAGCCTCAAGTTTAACGTGTGAAGCATCAGACATGGGAAACCAACATAGCAACATAAAATACCAATGTTATCTAAGTCAAAGGGTCCTACATAATTTAGATAGTACACCAAACTCAAACAAGACCAATGCAGCAGAGAAGTCAACCATACAGGAAATCATAACTAGATAAAATAAACTAAATGTACAAAATAAAGAGAACTTACATAGATAACCCACGATTGAATATTTCATCTGCAGTTCTAATTTTATTTTTAGATTCCATGTGCAAGGCATATGCAACATAGAAGGAAGAGTGTGTCTGTCCAATTTTATTTGCCTCCAGAAAAACTAAAGATGACTTCAGCATCCACACAATTTTCAGCCTGCCAAAAAGTTAAAATGAAAACATAATAAGAACTGGCCACTATGGCATAGTTTTTTAATCAACTAAAGATCACACTTGTAAACTTAATTCTGTATAATGTGGAGGAAAAACATGGAAATGGAACATACATATTTCTAGCCACACTTTCAAGTAGCGAATATCATCTTTGTATCGATCGTCATGCCAAAAGGTGCGAACACATTGTTCAAAAATCACAACAAGTCCTGAGCTGTCTCCACCAGGAGGGAAAGACTCCTGAAACCCACTTGATACACCTACAGGATTTTAGTGAACATAGCGTTATTAAACATAAAAAAGAAAGTGCACTAACATACTGAACATAAAATCTTGGACAAAAGCATCAATTTCCCCCTCAGTTGAGGGCCTTGCGGCAAGCACATTGTGACAGACTATTTCACCGGTATAAACCAGTGTGCCCTTCAAAAGTTTGTACTTGAGAGGAAACAAAAAGGCAAACTATTCCCAATTGATAACGATCCGAAATTGGAAGGAAAAAGAGCAGGGGAATCACAAATGAGGACTCACTCGAGCCATGGTTGGAGAGGGTCTTCGCCTTTGTACTCCGTCAACGGCTTCAATCAGCCTCCTGGTGTTGAAAGGGGGCCGGTTAAATTTAGGAAAAAGGAATGAAATCGGGAGCCAAATGAAGGAGGGAATTAGTTAGCGCAAACCTTCGTTTATCGAGAAGGGATTTCTTGAGCTGGAAATCAGAGTGAGATTTGAGAGCGTCGTTGAGAAGACTGATGTTACGGCCTCTCTTGAGAGGCCTGACGTTCTCCTTGAAGAGTTCCCACTCGTTGCCCGTCTCTTGCTTTGACGCCAAAAACTCGGGTCTCTGGATCCATTAATACGTTCTCCATTTCCGTCGGTCTTCTTCTTCTTCTCCTCCTAGTTGCAGAGAGAAATTTGCCGTGCGTTTCAAATTTTGAAATGAGCATATAACAACGGAAGATTCATACACAGTTTCAATTTCATAGCCGTTGGAGCCTTGGGGCGTGGGCCAGATGGACTGCCGATTGAACCAATCCCGTTGACGTTTGCTGGGTTAGCCCATTACTTTAAAAAAAATACCAAGCCCACAAAGCTGTCGCTGAGTTAACAATTGTTATATGGATTAGTTATGTTGTACATCCACCATGCAGGTTGCATATGGATGCAAAAATAATGTTATTTTATTAAAAAAAAAAAGAATTTAGGTTCGATTTCCAGCAACAGCATTATGTTGTTCATTCATTCTGGAATTTTTAGTTCATTCATTCTGGAATTTTAGAACTCAATAGGGTAGCTCAAGTGGCAAATGAGCTCTCTTTGTGGGAGAGAATTTCGGGATAATCCGGGTTCGATTCCCATAAGTGACGATCTTTGTAGGGGAGAATTCCGGGATATAACTCGGGTTCGATTCCCACGAGTGATGATTCCCTCTGGGCCAGCTTCAGTGCCTCTCGGAGCGAACCGGGTGGAGCTCGGACCACATTGTGGTTTACATAAAAAAAAAAATCTGAAATTTTAGTTCATATGTTGTTTCTGGAAATCGAACTTGAATTTTCTCTATATAAAATTTGTATACTAATACTAAATTTAATATTATAAAAAATTTGGATTAAAAGTACATTTATTAAAGTCTCGTTATTTGAAACCAAATACATAAACTGAAATGGATGAAGTGGGAAAGGAATTGTAATTCGGTGGGAAAAGAATAAAGTAGGAATTACAATTACATTGTTTGGTAGGAAGGAATAATGAAAAGGGAATAAGTGATATAAAGACTAAAATACCCTTGGTGTTGTAATAATTTTAATGAGTTAATACCCACTTTGGTCCCCTCGACTATTATGTAATACGTGATTTAGTCTCAGACTATTAAAAGTACCCAAATTTAGTCCTTTAACTTGTAAATCGACTCAATTTAGTCCTCCGTTACAAATGTCATCAATAATAGTTATTTAGAGGGGGCAAAAACGTCAATCACTGTTCCCAACCTTTCTCGGGACTTCCCTCCGCTGGTTCGTAGTCCTGTTGCCGTCCGTCGATTGGGGTTAACAATGGTGATTGAAATGTTGCCCCCCTCTAAATAACGGTTATTGGATGACATTTGTAACGGAGGACCACATTGAGTCGATTTTAACAAGTTAGATGACTAAATTGGGTACTTTTAATAGTCTGGGACTAAATCACGTATTACCTAATGTCGAGGGACCAAATGGGTATTAACTTTAATTTAATAATAACATTCAAGGATAAATATGTCTTTTCCAATCCCTTTCCCTTTGGATGAATTCATTGAATTGCAATTCATAAGGGGGGGACCTATGAATTGCAATTCAATGAATTGAGGGAATTGCAATTCCATGGAATTGCGATTCCCCTCCAACCAACAATGTAGTTTATCATTTCATTGAATTGCAATTCAATTCCAGCCAATTCATGTCAACCAAACACCCCCCTTGATGAGTTGAATATACAATTTTGGTATAACTAATTGATTAAAATAATCATTTTGGCCTATTTTAGTAATATTTTAATAATATTTTAATATTGTAATATTTTAATTTTAAAATTATTATTATGTAGAGACATTAATTTTTATACTCATTATTCCATATAAATATATAATTTTAAATCCAACCAAATAGAATCAATATTCTCAATAATTTTTTTTTTGACCAACAAAATTACAAAACAATAAAATTAATCATCGTGCTATTTTTAATAGAATTTCAATTTAATTTATTCTCAAATATTTTTCGTGAACCAAACTCAAGTATTCACTATTTCTATGTAAAATGAGTTGCACTCCAATTTTAAAAGCTCTACCATAGCATTGCAGTTCTAAAAGACATGGTGAAAGAAGTTAATCATATGAGATGTTTTATAAAATGTACATAATTGGTCTACTATTTTTGTTGGATCTAGAAACGGCCATATGACAAAAAAAGAAAGAAAACAAATGAATTTAACGATTTAAAAAAGCAGACAACAGCATTAGCAAGTATTTGTCTATAGGATATTAAAGTCCATGTCGGATACAAATTATTCATCATAGTCAAGTAGATTATAGATAGATTCCTTATCCTAACTTTTACAAAAGCAAAGCTATCCAATTCAGCGACCAAATTGAGCAGGGTGAACACAAAGCCACAAAATTCAAGTGACGGAGCTGAGAAGTGAGAACCCTGAACGTAATAAGTGGGAATAAAAAGAGGAAAAGGGAGAAAAGTAGATCATCGAACGTGGAAGAAAGGTATGGGGTCTTTGAGTTTGAATCTGAAGACATCTGGACCCCAAGGCCCTGGGTTGTTCAGATCAGGGTCAGGGGTACCGCCAAGGAAGGTGATGAGGGTGAAAGCTACGAGCGGAGGAGCTAAGTACAAGGGGACGTACATGAGGGAGAAGCAGCTGGAGGAGATGATAGAGAAGAAGGTGAAGGAAGCCAAGGAGGTGTGTGGTGAGGACAAAACGTCCGACGAGTGCAAGGTGGCATGGGACGAGGTGGAAGAGGTGAGCCAAGCCAAAGCCGATCTCCGCCTCAAGCTTCAGAAACAACAAGATCCCCTCGAGTCCTTCTGTCAAGACAACCCTGAAACTGATGAGTGTCGCATCTATGAACATTGATTGATTATATTCTTCAACTTCTGCACTCACACCTGTCTTAATGTTAATTAATCACTGTACTTGTAGCAGCACCCATATTTGATGTAACACAATAAATGTGTTTGTTTGATAATACTATCTATTCAAGCCGCCCCCCTTTACTATCTATTCTTGTCTACCACCTTCAGCACTATTTGCCTCCTTGATTTCAATTGTAAATCCATATTCCAGGTTCTTAGGAGAATCACTTATGAAATGCACATGGCCTTTTCTTCCAGAAATTCAAGTCTGACCCATCTTCCTTTGGAGAATCACCCTTTCAATGCCAAGCCACTGTCCATACCAGCAAATAAAATTAATAGCGGAAAGAGGTAATCTAGCATAATTCGTTCGAACACAAGAGCCAAGAGAAAAATAGAAATAAATAAAAGTAGTAACATTCACCTGTCTATGTCCATAAAATGTAATCCCATTTGAATTGCTGTATAGATGCTTCCAATAAAGAATGATTCATACAATAACTTCTGGTAGTAACATAAACATTATGGGCTTCCCATTATTTGATTGTCTGACAAATGGAACTTATTTTGACGCAGTCATGGCATGCATCCTGCAGCCTCAAATTTGACCCCTGGATGTGTAGTTCTGGCAGCATAGGCCAGGATAGTGGTTGGAGACGTCCATTTGATGCCAGCCCCAATATGATACAGTCTGATCCTTTCTGGAGATTCCTCAAATGGCAAATTCTACATCACATGAATAGTCAATACCAGTTGGCACCGCAATCAGCCTTCATATTGTTGGTTCTGCTTTTAGTCAGTTAATTGCTAACAAGCCTGAAAGATCTTTCTTGATGTCAACAAGTAGCTCTACATCCTAAATACTTAACACTAGCACAATTCATGATCACTTTTACTTCCTTGTCTTCATTCACCTCAAACTCAAAATCTGCACCAACCTTGTCATCAAAAGCTTCACCACCATTGGCAGCAGCACTACCCACCATCTTGATTATCCATCCATACCTATTCACCAAATAAAATGACTTCTCAATCTCCATATCCCTTTGAGGAGTTTTAAGAAAGCCAGGACCTCATCCACTGCCTTGCTACCAGTAGTTGGTGGCAGCCCTTCTAGCTATTGAATCACTGAGATCCTTTCATGGGTAAGGCACACATTATTCCTAATGGCGTCTCTGTTTGCTGTCTAGTTGAGTAGTTGGAATTGGTTCTGACTTCTGATGCAAGTGGTCCTCCCTCCTATATAATTTGCAATCTTAATTTTCTATTCAATTCAATGGGGTTACCATGATCACCAAATCTTCGGGAATCTATTTTCCCCAAAAGGAACTGAGGCTTAGCACTAAGCTCAGGTGTAACGAAGGCAATAAATGAGTTAGGACATGCACCTTAAATCAGTATCTCAACCTTTTTGTTGCTCGAGAGATATCTGAAGCAGATATTATAGAAGACAGAGAGTAGTTAAAAAATAAGGGATGCTACTTCAGTGGCGAAATCTCTTGTAATGTAAAACAGGAATTTGAAGATATGTGTAATTCAAAACCCTACATGTGATAGAAAGTGATCAAACAAACAAAAATCAGCAAAAAAGGAAGATGTAGAAATGTATATAGTATCTCGAAACATGCTGGATACACCACAAGAGATGGTGCTTTGCAAATTGCAATACCAATTTGAAGATCAATGTTGCATGAAACAGATGACATGCATAAGCATAAACATTCAGTAAAATGGTGTCGAAATCCTTTTACACCGGAAAAATGATTGGGAGAACAAATCGGCGACGACACAACAACCGTAGATTTTGATCCTACTACAGCAACAAGCAACCGTAGCAAGAAGGCAATACTGGATTCATAGTAACTGAGAATTAGATTCTACTTACCAAATCATAGAGTCCGAATGTGACATTGTGATGTGTAGTTGAAGAACACGGCGTTCTCAGTCGTCGTTGCTTTCTCCTCCAGTCCTTGGTCTTCTGTTCTTCCTCTGGCTCAGACGGGATGAGATCATATTTGGGCGGTGGAACTCGAGCCACTCAAATATGGGCTAGGCGAAAATGTAAAAAGGAAATTGCTATGTGGACTTGCAAGCCCAATACTTTCACAGGGCGTTTAGTTCAAGTTATCCAATATAACTAATAGAATGTGATATTTTTCTTTTAAATACTGCTCATTAAATCATTGAGATAAACTTGTACGGGTAAATGTGACATTTTTAAATTTGTATTTTCATATTTGATTCATGTTATCTTATTTTCCCAAAGGAATGTAATATTCTCAAAGAAATGCAACATACCCCACTTAGGATTTATATTTATAATAAACTTTCAATTTATTTGTAATAACTTACAATAAGTTATAAGTTATTACACTCTACCAAATATAGTCAAAGCTATGAATATTGTCTGAAACAAAAATAAAAAAATAAAAAATAGTGAGGGTTACACCTCTTAACCAATTTTTGTATCTATTTATATACTTTCTCAACTTATTAAAACACAAAAAATCAATAACGCTTACACTTAACTCAAACTCACAACCTTCCAAA
Source organism: Ipomoea purpurea (assembly GCA_009835305.1). Classification (NCBI taxonomy): domain Eukaryota; kingdom Viridiplantae; phylum Streptophyta; class Magnoliopsida; order Solanales; family Convolvulaceae; genus Ipomoea; species Ipomoea purpurea. The sequence continues at coordinate 21,625 of VALG01010614.1, forward strand.
TGAAAGTTAAATCCGGATACCATTACACCTCTTAACCAATTAGTTATTAGTTGATGTAATTATTGTTTAAAAAACAATAAAAAATGGAGTATCACCGGCAACATCATGGTACACCAACTGGAGTGTACGATTGTTGATTTGTTGACCCAACAAGTCCTACTAATCCAACCAAAGAAAAGCAAGGAAAGGACGGGTAATAAATGCGGCGGCGAAGGGAGGAAAGAGGTAATAGGAGGAGGAGGCGTACGGAAGTAAGTGGACCTGTGGATTAGTCGGCATGTGAATGGCCTGCCCGGCTGTGCCAGTGGACAAGGAAAGCGACACCTCCTATCCAAATCGCTCTTTCACTTTTTTTCTTCCACCAAATTTTCATATCGTACATACTACACTGTATTGCCCACTAAACACAGTACCTTCCAACTCACAGTTAATTTCTTGATTTTTCTACCAAAAAATGTAGATAATTATTTACACCCAAGATAAAAATATGGGCAGGTGTCGGATTCTTCGTAGGTACGCGGGCGGTTGGCACAACTCTTTAACCCAAGTGCTTATTCAATTTCTTATTACCCCGTACAATTTTTGCCAGCCAACCCCCATTCATGAACTGGAGGTAGTGAGAGGAGTAGGAAAGAACAAAAAAATCAAAGGGCAAAAAGAAACAGTTTGTGGGAGGACTAGAGACATTTTAAGAAAAACCATAAATAAATAAGAAAGTGAATTATAGTTGCACAACATGGAGGGAAGGTGAAAGAAAGGGGAGAGTTTGTGTTCCAGATCTCTCCATGTTGCTGTGAGTTTGTGTGGCTTGCCAAGCTGTTTCTGCTCTGGATTTGAAGAAGAAGAAGAAGAAGAAAAGATTTAAGCATAACAGGATAAATGGCATCCCCATCCAGGAACCCATAAAGGTGTGTGCTTTATTGATTTATGGATGCTATAACTTTCCCTTGTAAAAATCCCATTCTTGTGTCCTCTTAGAACGCATAAAGTCTGTATCTTTCGTTCTTTATCGGCTGCATATTGCAATATTGATACTACTCTTTGCATCTTGGATGCCTGCTTGTTTATGCCTTCATCATTATTATGTTTTGGTAATGAAGTTTGAGCTTTCTACAGGCGGTTTTGATATTTTCTTGTTATCTTTTTTCCTATTTAATTCTGTATTCTAGGATTTTTGGGTATATCTTGCCAAGTTACAAATTTAACATGGAAGAATTGAGTGCCGGAGTGGTTTCTCCAATGCTAATTCACCATCAACAACTTGGCGGTTGTTTGCCGCATTCCATGGCCAAGAAGCGTAGTTTGCCATTTCAGTCTATAAACATGGCACAACAACGGAATCCTTTGGATACCTGGAATCCCAAGGCTTGGGAATGGGATAGCACCAGGTTTCTTGCCAAACGAAAAGAGTATGATGGATTCCAGCCTGGTGCCGGGGCAGAATTACAGTTGAGAAGAGATGGAGCTGTGCCCGTGCAGCCAAAGAGAAGGGAGGAACAGATGGATGATCCAAAGAAGACAATACATGTGGTTGAAGATGATGAGACTCTTAGGTTGAATCTTGGAGGCACTGGAGGTTGCAAATTGAATTCTGCAGAGGAGCTGGCGTTACAGCCTAACAAAAGAGTCCGATCTGGATCTCCTAATGGTGGTAACTATCCGATGTGCCAAGTTGATAATTGTAGAGAAAATTTGACCAATGCCAAGGACTATCACCGGCGGCATAAGGTTTGTGAGATTTCACAGTAAAGTTAGTAAAGCTTTGGTGCGGGATCAGATGCAAAGGTTTTGCCAGCAGTGTAGCAGGTTCGTGATGTGTGAATGGACTTCTTATTTCCCACCCCCTTTCCATGTTTAGCTCACAGCTCCTAAACTGTGTTATTCTGCTTAGAATTGCAGATATAATCCAGTTATTTTCTTCCCAGGTTTCACCTGCTTTTGGAGTTTGATGAGGGTAAGAGGAGTTGTAGGCGCAGACTCGCTGGGCATAACAAGAGGAGGAGAAAAACTCAGCCTGAGGACACAACACCAAGGCCGTTGCTTCCAGGAAATAATGACAATTCTGGGAATCGTAACTTAGACATTGTCAATTTGCTAGCAGTTCTAGCTTCTGAACAAGGTAAAAGCTATCTTTAGTTTTGCATTCACATACTAACATAACTCTTAACAATCTTATTTGACAAGGAGTGACTTACTGAAATGTATGTGCATGTAATTCTAGGCAATAATGACCCAAGGAGGCGCTAATATCCCATTGGTACCTGATAAACACCAAATAATGGAGATTCTTAGTAAAATTAAGTCATTACCCTTGCCAGCTAACGTTAGTGGACAAGTTGCCTGCTTCTGGAAGCTCAAGTCAGACCAGTAAAATTAAAGCAAATGAGAGCATCTCTTCTCCGTCAACTTTGGACCTGCTTTCTCCACTTTCAGCAACTCCAGCAGCAGGTTCTTCTGATGCGGTGGACATTCAATCGCAACGAAGCAGTCAGGGGAGCGACACTGAGAGAAGTACATTGACCTGTGTTGAGAAGGTCAAATGGCTCAATTTGCAAGAAAGACCACCTCTAGAGCTTTTGTCAGTTCAAGGGGGATAGAACAAGTGACAGTTACCAATCTACTGATGATCTAGATTTTCAAGTTCACGAGACTCGTTCTCATCTATCGTTACAGCTTTTTAGTTCTCAAACTGAAGATGATAGCCCACCAAGACTTGCAGGTTGTGGCAAATATTTCTCTTCTGAGAGCAGTAATCCTTCAGCAGAGAGGTCGCCTTCATCTTCACCACATGTTGAGCATAAACTATTCCCCATGCAGATATCAAATGAACACAGTGAAGCCTCACTGTACTTTTGCTAGTAGGGAGGAGACTCAGGAGAATAAGAATCTTAATGCTACTAAAAAAAGTGGTTGCATTACATCTTTAAAGCTTTTTGGAGGTTCAATAACTGGAGCAGACATTTGCTCTATTCAAAACCCTGCTTATAGAACAGGATATACATCTTCCTATGGGTCTGATCATTCACCTTCTAGTTCGAACTCTGATGCACGGGTATCTACACTCCTTTTTATTCCTCCTGTGTGCTTAAATAGCTCTTGTTATTTTTTCAAAAAACTTAAAGATATTTGTAATTGGACTGAATTTGACTTTGATTTCTTTACAGGATCGAACTGGACGCATAATATTCAAACTATTTGATAAAGATCCAGCCACTTGCCTGGGACACTGCGAACCCAGGTGAGAAATTTGGTTAATTTTTGCTTATTGATGATCTTTCTCTGTTACTGCCGAATATGTAATGGTTTTTCTTACATATTTCTTCCAGATTTACAATTGGCTTTCCAAAATTCCTTCAGAAATGGAGAGTTATATAAGGCCCGGTTGCATTGTTCTGTCACTTTATTTATCAATGCCACCTTCTGTCTGGGAGCAAGTGATCAAGTATTGTAAAATATTTGCTACTATTTCTATGTGGATTATTTGTTTGACTGACCACTTGTGGGGGACGTGTTTTATTTGTAGCTAGAAGAAAATCTTTTTCAGTATGTGAATGCTTTGTTAAAGAAGTTGATCCTCAGTTTTGGGCTAGTGGAAGATTTTTAATTCGAACAGACAAGCAACTGGCTTTACACAAAGATGGTTAGCGTTTCTGTGTTAATTTTGCTAAAATAACTTAATACAATGATTTGACACTGTTACTCGCCTGCTGTTGTATGGTTAGTTATTGAAGTTGTTTGTGTTGCGTTCTTATGATTATTTATCTTATCTTTTATATGCTATAAACTGGACAGGGAATATCCGTGTATGCAAATTATGGAGAGAGAGGAAGTCCCCAGAATTGATATATGTCTCCCCTTGGCAGTTATCAGTGGACAGGAGATATATCTCACACTTAAAGGGAGAAATCTGAACTTTCCTGGCACCAAGTATGTAAACTATTTTAAGTCTTTTGTGTGCCATATTCTCTCTTTTTTCCCATCTATCTTCGTTGGAAGGTTTACTTAGTTTATCATTTCAGGATTAATTGCACACATGCAGGTGGTTACACAATAAGGTCGGTTCCTTCATCAGCATGCCAAGAAAACGCCTGTGAGGAGATAATCCTAGGCAACTTTGTAATCGATGATACAGATCCTAGTTTACTTGGTCGTTGTTTTATTGAGGTAGTTTTGTTGTAAACTAAGATGAAGTTTTCTGGAACCTAGATTTGAACTTTGAGTATATTTGTTTCTTTTCTTCCTGATTCTGCAGGTTGAAAATGGGTTTGGAGGAAGTACTTTTCCTGTTATTATAGCTGACAATGCTGTGTGTGAAGAATTGAGGTGCCTTGAATCTGAAATAATTGAAATTGTGAAAGTTCCCAAAGAAGTTGATTTTTGGATGCCCAGGTCAAGGGAAGAAGTAGTCCATTTTCTAAATGAGCTTGGATGGGTGTTTCAAAGAAAGGGCAATTCCTCCATGTTTGAGGGTCCAGATTTCATGATTAGCCGGTTCAAATTTCTATTCATATTCTCAGTTGAACATGATTTCTGTGCAGTGGTTAAAACACTTTTAGAGATTCTGTTGGAGATTACCTTGGTTAGAGAAGCAAGTAGGGAATCATTGGAAATGCTCTTTGAACTTCAGCTTTTGAGCAGGGCTGTTAAAAGGAAGTGTAGGAAGATGGTTGACTTGCTTGTTCACTACTCTATATGTTCTTCTGGTGAAGCTCTATCAACTATATCTTCACACCGAATCTTACTGGGCCTGCTGGCATTACACCTCTGCATTTAGCAGCTTGTACATCGAATTCAGATGACATTGTTGATGCTCTGACTAGTGACCCACAGGAGTAAATTTACTGCCTTTTACAATATTAGAACTATATATCTCAGCTGTTGGATCAGTCAAGAATAAATGTTATACAGTCCACTGTAACTGTGCTAGATTGTCTATTATGAGTAGCTCATTATATATATATGTATGTTTTGATGTTTTTAGATTGGGTTTGCACTGCTGGAAATCTGTCCTGGATGAAAATGGAGTCTCTCCTTGTGCATATGCTTCAATGAGGAATAACGACTCTTACAACAAGCTTGTGTCTCAGAAGCTTTCTGTGAGAGAAAAGGGCAAAGAAATATGTTTAGTGATTGGAAATGAAGTGGAAGAAGAGCAGGAGCATAAACCTCCTACTGCTGCGGAACCAAAATCTTGCTCGAAATGTGCTTCTGCAGCGATAATGAGATATAACAGCAGGCCGAGGAGTCCACGAGGATTGATGTATCGTCCGTACATCCATTCATTGCTTGCTATTGCTGCAGTTTGTGCATGTGTGTGTATCTTCTTCCGGGGATCCCCAGATATTGGCTCAGTTGCTCCCTTAAAGTGGGAGAATTTGGATTTTGGTGCAATTTAATTAGGATGAAGTAGATAGTGTACCAGGTAGTAATTCCATCTAGCTAGGCTTTTTATTTTATAATCAAGACAGTACAGACAATAATATATATATCTATATATATATATATGCATGCATGCTAGCTGCACTGTACAAGCTAAGACGACATTAAATCTGTTACATCATATCCAGTAATTCTTCACTCCAACAATATTCTATAATGTAAATACTCTTCAACACTTACTATCTACCTAGCTATTCTGGGAGCTGAATTCCCTATTTCAATCTGAAATACATATATACACAACAAGCTTCATAAAGAATCCACACTTAAAAAAAAAAAAAAATTAACTTATCCATTTTACTTTTTACGTACCCCTTATATTTATTTATTTTTAATGAAAAGTTGTATGTTGGATGGTGGTGTAGGTAAATATTTACGTGCTCTGATCCTGGCACTGCCCCTACCTCCAGAAATATTCTGAACAATGGCTTCTCCAACCCCCTCGCCGATTCCATCTATAAGCCCTCCGATGAACTCGAAAACCACCTGACCCGCAATCTTAACGGCAGTCCCAAGCATGCTTGGCTTCTCTGGGGGATTGATTCCGTTTTCTTGAAGCCCATTTATTATTTCCTTAGCACAAACCGCATGTAGATGATAATCGCAGGCCGTGCAGCCATACACCCGTCCCGCTCTCTTCTTCCCGCACTTACCGCATGACACTGCCGCCGCGTGTCCGTGTTGATCACCGGCGGCAGGACTCCCCTGCAGACCTGATGATGGCGGTAAGAGCTTTAAGCGGTGGGCCATGCGGCGGATACTTTATCTCCGTGGAAGCATAGCGCAGCAAGGATGCATCTGAAAACTACAAGCTCTGCATCTGAACGTGAACCCTTTGGTGGATTTCCCGCATACATCACACTTTGCCCGTGTAATTCCAGATTTCACTATATATAATAATCATCGATCAATTCATCATATCCCGCCCATATGTTATATAAAAAAAAGTACTAGCTACTATACGTACCTTGTTTGGGTTTATCATGGAAAAGGAGCTGGTGCTGTCCATGCAAGGGATGAGTGTTTAGAGAGGGAGGAGAGAGGGCACAGAAGTCATGCAGCTGAAAATTACATTGTTGGCAAGCATACCTCTTCCCTGCGCCGTACTCCTTGCACCCTGAGCAGGTAAACAGTTCTGGGAGCGTCATCTCTACCAGGGGATGCTTCGCGTGAGAACTGTGAACCATCTCCCCTCCGCCATTGTTTGGCTGGGGCGAGGTTGGGAACTCTACTGACCTGCGTGGTAGTAGTCGTCTAGAAGCTGCTGCTGATGATGAACTACGATGCAGCTGCTTGCAATTGCCGCCCCCACCAGCATTAATAATAATATTATTATTGTTGCTGCAGCTTATTGGTAACAAACCAGAAGTAGCGGCGTAGGCTGCCGAGAATTCCTGAAAGATGAAGCTTTATTATTACTACTGAATCTTTTCATGGCTATAGATGCTTCCGACATCTATCTCATCTACTACTAATATATTGTATGTGGATAAACTTAATCAGGCCTCTTAATTGAGTATTGAGTGGACGATACAATTAATACACCAAGCAAGAGGATCTATCTATAGGATATATTATTTATGCTGCTCTGCCAAAACATATATATATAGAAAGATAATTCACTTTTTTTTTGTCCGATCCTAGCTGGCCCGATGATTTTTCAATAGAATATTATTTCATCTAACTTAATTAACAAGTATATAATATATATACTTATCACAAATCAAAGGCATAATTAATAATATTCTGTATACAAGTTTAGCACGTACACGTATAGTAGTGAGTTAGGTAATGTAATCAGTATTATTAAAAGCGCAAGAGTACGTAAGTATAGAAAAGTTTACTAATGGGAGAAGAAAAGTTTACTACTGGATGTCTGGATGCATGGTATATTAATTTAATTACTTCCAAGGCATGCAATTCAAGGTAATTTAACTAAATAAATGGTGGAGAATCTTGACGAATTAATTAATGCAATGATTTGATGGAGCGCAGACTTGTTTCCCTGTGACCCCATATGTTTTATGTGTGTTAAATTTAACTCTGGTAGATATTCCCTTTTTCTTAATTTTTCAAATAACGCGTATACATACAGATTGGATTCTCGATCTCTTGCGGCAGGCCAGCCACCTAAATAAATAATCTACCTGGCCGTATAGATAGATGCAAAATTAAATGCGAATCGAGTATTTTAATTGCATCCATGCATATTAATTGGCATGCAGTCCTCCACGGCGCATATATATGAGCTGAGTTTTTACCCATTTTGATCCCTTGACTATGGCTCATTCTCAATTTACATTCCGACTTTTAATTGCACCCAATGTGGTCCCTTGACTTTTAAAAGTTACCCAATTTGGTCCCGTTACCTTTTCCATCAATTAGCGTTAAGTTTGGGAGTAATTTTTTGTTGGTACCTTGTAGGAAATAAATAATAATCAAATAAAAATTGATTATTATTTTCTGGAAAGAGGGAAGAAAAATATGAAGAAGAAAAGCTAGTGTTTGGTGTTGGGTTTTTGCAAGAGTCGAGTGGACCACTCTTTCCTTAAAACCTTATTTGCCGATGCTAGGAGCGTTGTGCCTAGGCTTCCCAGGATAAAACTTGCTAGTGATTCAATGTTTGAGCACTCAAACAAGGAATCCGGCGAGCAAGACACGGTATGAACACATCAGGCTTAGAGAAGGAGTAGAAGCAGAGAGGTTTGAGGCGAAAGGATGAACTTTCGTGTTGTGTATTTCTGTGTGTAAAACTCTACTGCCCAAACTCCTTCTTATATAGGGTGGAGGACGTAAATAGCATTTATTAGGCACTTCAAGGCACCTCCCACTAACACCTTGTAACAGCAACATTAACCCTGGTTTGAATTCAAAATTAAAGATTGGAATTAATTCAAAAAATTTAATTCCGTAACAGTAAGAATTCAACCCAACGGTCACAAAGAGCTGTACTCTCGTGTTGTGGTGCTCGGGCAAGTGGCTATACAGTTGGAAAAATGATACCGAAGTTTGGCATAACTTAGCCCGCAAGGCCAGCCAATTTCCGACGACATTCGTGCACCCAGGTGCCGGGCGCACACGAGCTCGAGCTTGAATCAAGCCTGTTTCAAGCTTCTCTAGTTGGAATTTGTTTGCACCCCCCCCCCCCCCCGCGCGAGAACCTCTATGCTATACAATTCTACAAAGCTCAAAAGAGCTCTTGTATATAAGGGGGGAAAATCTTCATTCCAAAGCAAATGTGGGACAAAAGGCTCACCTTTTCCTTCATTTTCCAACTCAAATGGGTCTACTTTGAGTATCAATATCTCATTCCATTATCCGTTTTGAGCCGTACAATATATCAATCTCTTCGTCTCACTACGAAGAATCCGAATCCACTTTGACCCGACCCCAAATCGGAAGTGACCCCACTGATAATTGTACCACAAAATAGCCACTTAACATGCCATTTTATGCCATTTTAAGCTATTTTTCCAACAATTTTGTCATTTCGTTTTTTGGTCACCTTTTTCCATCAATTAGACTCCACGAATGTTTTCTAGTATTGCTGGCGACTTCATGAAGGTTTTCTCCGGCGACCTTTCCATCAATTGGTCTTATCTCCATTACCCGTCTGTTTTTCTGTCGTTTTTCATGGCCGGAAAAGAGAAATCGGCTGCTCCTCAGTCGGTTGAGCCTTCTATCTCCCGTTCTCTGGGTTTCGAACGATACCATTTTTGTCATCGACCTTGGAGTTGATGCTGTTAGCATGAGAAAAGAGCACCCAAGCCGCGTCCATCCTCATTGGTCCCTTTCATAATTCCAGAAAGCTTGAAGGTGATGAATGCCTTCTCAAGGAGTTCAACACCAAAGGTGTGGCTGACCATGTATTTGTGTTCGAAGAAGAGAAATCTTCCTGCCATCTTGGCAGATTTGCCGGCCATTTCCCAGGTATGAAACCAGTCGAAGAGGGAGATGAATTAGAATCTCAATATTAGAATCTCAATCTTTCATTAGGATAGACAGTTGACACGTTCAGGTCTCAATATTAGAATCAAAATTAGTTTCTTGAACATACAAACCCATATTGTTAGATCAAGGGATTGAATATTTTGGACTTGAGACCCAACACTTAGCATGACCGAATAAGAAACTTTAATGGCACTAATGAGAGGGAGACGGATGCTATCTATCAGTAGGAGCAAAGATGGATTCACAACACCTCTACTCCCACTGTTAGCATTCAACGAAACAGAATTGAAATCCCTTCTCGTTTGATCAAAAACATTAACATCAGCCACAGTTGAAAGTTGAAACAAAGATTTGGCATTGGCTGAGAGATAGTGATACGGGGAGCAACTGTACTAACACTACTAACACCTCCATCCAACGCCAACCCGATCAGTAAAATGAATGGTTGGTAATGTATGTCCAACATATGTTTGCACATGAGAAACCAACACTTAGAGGCAGCAAGCCTTCGTGAACACGGGCAGAAATCAAACCCGGGACTCCGACATTGGAAAATCATCGGTAAAGGAGCTCGAAGAGGATTATGGGAGCTATGACCAGCCAAGTTCGCATGAACCGGCCGATTAGCAACACCATGACAAGCTCGCATTACTAGTACGTGGAGTCTCTAATCTGCCAGAAACTATCCCAGAATCTTGAGGAATAAAAGGACTTACCTTGCACCTATAGACTAAGATGATGAACCTTGGCGAAGAGCAATTTGAACCCGAGAGTATGGAGGCCTTGGTTTTGCGACGTCTCCACCTGCCACGAGCCACCAATCCTGCCCAAAAAGGTGGCGATCAACAAATTGGCGTTGGTGATCAAAACCAACCTAGCATCCCTGACTCAACGGTGGACTCCGATTTCCCCATGCAAGGCTCGATCGACGCGAAGGTCAACGAAATCGAAGTCGCGACCAACCTCGCATCCAACGAAAATCGCCGATGATTTTCTGATTACATGAAGCCCCTCCGGAAAAATTAGGACCAACCTCGCATTTACCCTTCCATCGGGAAGAAACTGATTATAGCTCCTCGTCGGAGAAGCTGGGCCTCTCCGGCCAGATTTCGGTATCTAGAACCCCCACTATAACATCAATCGGCGTAATCAAAGTTTGGCTAGAGGCAAAAGATTCTGTCAAGCCTAAAAACTGAGGCGTGTGAGTGTGTGGAGCTGCAGGACTTTATCTAGAAATGACAGAGATCACGCCGGGAAAGCCTCCATAGCTGAGACGCGAGGTAGCCATACGAGTACAAGAGCTCAAATGAGTGAATGGGCGGAATTACCCTTATATTAACGGCTGTTTGAAGCAAAATGTAACGGAGGACCAAATTGGGGTAACTTTTAAAAGTCAAGGGACCACATTAGGTGCAATTAAAAGTCAAAATGCAAAATTGAGAATGAGCCATAGTCAAGGGACCAAAAATGGGTAAAAACTCTATATGAGCTAGAAATAATAAGGACCATGCATACACTTTCAGCCCCAGAAGAAAAAAAAAAGGATAGATGTAATAATATAATATAATGTTAAGATTAGTAAATTAAGATTATACGCATTTATATATTGTGTGATTGGCTGGTCAAATTATGTTGTGCATATGTATGCACCATGCATGGTGCATATGAATGTAAAAATAACGCCGTTTTTACATCAAAACGCGCATCCTACTTAAAAAAATCGATTTCGATTCTCAGCAACAACATTGTGTTGTTCATTTTTTAGTTCATTCATTCTGAATTTTTAATTATGAAATTATGGATGTATATGTATGCAATTCTGGATTTTATAGTTATGAAATTATGAATGTGTAATTATGCATGGTGTAGTTATGCAATTCTGGATGTATAGTTATGCAATTCTGGATGTATAGTTATAAAGTTATGGATGTGTAGTTATGCAATTCTGGATTTATAGTTATGAAATTGTGGATGTGTAGTTATGTAATTCTGGATTTATAGTTATGAAATTATGGATGTGTAGTTATGCAACTCTGAATTTTTTTTATTTTTTTATTTTTAAGTTAAACGTCCAAACGACGTCGTTTTTGCATCAGTATGCATCATGCACGGTGTATACGGATGCACAACATAACGATTGGTGTGATTGTTACATCAAAAAATATATTGTGTGATTGAGCATCTATTTTTTTTCCCCAACTTACAAACATAGCCATGAATTATTTTATCTTCAGAAAGTCTTTCTCTAAAATCGTTACTTACGCTCTTCCTTCCCTAAAATTTATTGTGTTATTCCTTGTTCAGAACCACTTTGTATATGCCTTCCACAACAGACTAAGTAGAGTTACCCATCCATGCATCTTCACCATCCACGATCTCAAAGGTGGTAAATAGCTCTCGGTTGCAACAAATGTGCCTTGTTGCACTGGTGTTGATGAACAACTTGCATGCTCTCGTTCGAGTCCACGAGGTTCACCTCATGCACCATGCTGGCCGATGGGATGTCATAAGTTGTTAAAAAGGAGTGTCTCCTTCCAATAAAGTATCTATTATCTACTTATCCACTTGGGACGAGAACCTGGGCTGTCAATTTTCCTTTAATTTTCCTTTATACTAAACAACCCTTAACGCTATTGACTCAGCCAGACCTTTAAAATCTGAGGAATAACCAAGCCTTAAAATTACTGATGCCTTTTATTCATTTGGCAAGCTAACCAATTGACCTATTCATTCATTGGGTCTTAACACGATCAGCAGAAAAAAATCCCCAAAATTTAGCTCTTTGCTTTTTAGGCCCTCTTTGAAAAATGATCCCCCACCCTTCTCCGACTCCCAATAGCATTACATGATCGAAATAGTAAAGAAAAGCAGATGAAATGAAAATGTCATTGTTTTTACATACATTATTTTTAAAAATTCCAACAATTAAGTCTGCTATATATTCTCTTTAATCAATTATTTTCTTCTGATCCGCCTAGCTAGTCATCCAACAGCATGACAAGAAATCATATCGCTTTGGAGGGTTCTTATTTCTGATATACTTTAAGTAAAGGTGAAGAAAATGCTGCGGACTTTTCTCTACGAATTTAAAGCAGTTCCCCAAATTATAATAATCATCCAATGACAAGGCATATATAATAGACTAGCAAGCCTTATTTTCTACGATATGAGTTGTAAAGGAATTTGCATGCGGCAAATGGAAAATATTATATGAAAATCTTTAAAGATTTTTTTTTCAAGAGAGGATGCATGAAAGCAAAACATATAGCTATAATTTTACGTTATATGAAGTAATAATTTTTTTAATGTAGGTTATTTCTTAAAGCATGAATAATTTCCGTGTATATATGTGTGTGTATGTATGTAGAGGCGGCAGTGGATGTCTTTATCTTTATATTTATATGTATAAATTCAATCACTTGGAACTTGTGTGTCATTAATGTCCAATGAAAAGTTGTGCTTTATAGTAACAAGTGAATTTCCCTTTTCAATTATTATAGTCCGCAACCCATTTACTGTGAAATGCAAATATCAAATGGCGACCTGACATAGCGACAGATATATGTATGTATATGGTATCTTAGCTGAGATTAAATTCAAAGGAATTTGCGTGCACACACATCTTTTCTTTAATTTGGGTGATATAACTCTTCTCCAGTCATACTAAAAGCTACCGGTCTTTACCCCTCCATTTTATCCTACATGTCCTTGAATAAGACTTCAAATTTACATGTGCGTTGCATTTGATGTATACTATTGATATACACGAGTTGATTATTGTTGAAAAGATCTCTAAGAATGACATTGTAGATGCATATTTGTGGTACAAATATTATGCGGATCTCTAGGTTCAGCGTTAAAGTGGATTTGGATTTTTATCGTAAGTAAACGAGAGATCAATATATTGTACACTCAAAACGAATAATGGGTGAAAATGAGAAATTAATTCTCAAAGTGACTTTTTGGGTTGGAAATGGATGTGGAAATGTTTATAAGTAGACTTTGTCCCAGATTTACAACCACTATATATAAAGAGCTTTTTAAAAAAATTATATTAATTGTATTAGTATAAGAAGTTCTCATTCTTTAATTAAAGTATAGGGTGAAGTGTCAAATAGCACCTGAACAACAACGAAATGTCATCCCGCACCCTAATCTTATATAAGTGATTATTTGATTCATAAACCAAAAAAATTGTTCGTCTAGCCTTTTTAACAGGTAACCTTCAAGTTAAAGGTTATAAGTTGGTGATGTGGCAATGACTTGGCTGCGACGTGTCATGTTTGTAGATGTGGCATCCATTAACTATTTTACTGTAATAACAATTCGAAATCAACTCTAATTTCTGCGTATTTCAAATCAAATCCCTATCAAAGTTTTGAAGAAACCTAAATCCCAAATCCCTATCGCGACTTGAAGAATCTCATTCCCAAATCCATAATCTCAAACCCATCCCTAATCTCTAGCTTAAGCCCTAAGCCCTAATCTGTAATTGTAGTTCGAAACCCTAAATCCTAAACCGAAAAGACTGGAAAGAAGACTGGAACGAAGGCTCAAACCTCAAACCGAGTAAGGTATGTAGAATAATATCTGAGTATCCTTGCGAATATATGCTTTTAATATGTAATTTTGTATCGATTGTGATGTAGTGGGGTCATGCTATATTGTCTATAAATTGAATATATGTTTAGCTTTTCGTAGTGGGGATTGAATATGTTTAAATCCTATATATGTTTAAATTGATATACTGTCTTTAAATGTAGTGGGGACCACTGCTTTAGCTTTTGTTTAATTTTGTATTGATTGTGATGCAGTGGGGTCCTGGGTTTAAGTTGTTTTTGTCTGTATATACTGTGGTCCTGCTCCAGTTAGGCTGTTTTTTTGGTCTTGCTGCTCTACTTTGTTAAGTGTAGAAATGTGCTTTATATATACTATATGATGTTGCTGCTCTAGTTTGCTGCTCTGTATAAACTGCATGATGTTGTTTAATGTTAAAATGTGCATTGTATTTTTTTGTGTCAGGATGACTAATAGGGTGGATTTAATAATTCATCATGGTGGTAATTTTGTCAAATCCCCTGCGTTAAAATATTTGAATGGTGAAACAGAGGTACTGGATGTGGACCCTGACTTAATATGTTATCCCCACTTAATGAAATATATATCAGCCCAAAGATATGGGAAAATAGTTTCACTTACCTATAAGTTGACCTCTGAACCCTTTACAGCTTTAAAACTCTTACATAATGATGCTAGTAGTCTACATTTAGCTAAGATTGCTCGTGAAAATCAAAAGTGTGAGATATATGTTGAGCATGGGGTAGATGAGCCTGAGGTGGTTGGTTTATGTTTGCCTGGGCCTAAGGATGATGGGAATGAAGCTGGATTAGTGGGTGAGGAAGAGGTGGCAGAAGCTGATATATTGGGTGAGAGATTAGGGGTAGAAGATGAAGTATTGGGTGAGGAAGGGGGGGCAGAAACTTCAGAAGATGAGCATGGTGGCAGTGAGGGTGAGGAAGAAGGGAGTGAAGTAGATGCTGATTATAGTGGCAGTGAGCATATAAGTAGTGACAGTGAAGGTGAGGAGACTACAAATAGGACTAAGAGGAAAAGGAAAATAGGAGTACAAGCTGAACCTATACCACAATCTGTGCCCATCTGAAAATCCTTTAGTAGATGAGGCAGATTCTGTGTACTATGATTCACAAAATCCACCAACTGTTGAAGAAGACTTGGAGAATGAGGATGGGAATGAGGTTCAATCAAGGTACAATGATAAGTACCCTAAATATAACTCTAAATCTGATCCACCCTTTCTTGAATTAGGCATGTATTTTTGATGATAATGTGCAGTTCAAACTTGCCATGATAAGTTATGCTATACACACCAAGAGGGATTTATTTTGGAAGAAGAATGGTTTAAAGTATGTTAGAGTGGAATGTCTTGGAAAGGGGTGTGATTTCATGTGAGTGCAGGGTGGGAGGAAAGAACAAAGTGTTTTCAATTGAAAGCTATTCATTTAGATCATAAATGCAACAGTCAATTCACCTTAGGCATTGTTAGTAAAAAATGGTTAGAATGGAAATATGAAGACAGGTTAGGCAGAATCCAACTATTGGGTATTCTGAGTTGAGCAAGATATAAAGTCTGAGTTGAACCTCAATGTCACTGTTAGTATGTGCAGAAGGGCAATTACTGGGATTCTGAAGAAGCTTGACATAGGGTATGAGAGCCAGTTCAAAAGGATTAGGGATTATGCACAAGAATGCTTGAATTCTAACCCAGGCTCTACTGTGAAGATTCACACAACTAGCACTGTTCCTAATTCACCCTTGGTATTTCAGAGGATATATGTGTGTTTTAATGCAATGAAGAAGGGTTTTTCTAGGGGGTTGTAGGAAGTTTATTGGTCTAGATGCTGCTTTCTGAAAGGTAAATTGAAAGGTGAGATCCTCTCAGCTGTGGGCAGAGATGGAACAATCAAATGTACCCAATTGCCTGGGCTTGTGGTAGAGATTGAGAATAACTCGTCATGGAGCTGGTTTTTGAATCTTTTGAAGACTGACTTGGAGATTGAGGACAGCACTCAATGGACTTTAATGAGTGATCAACAGAAGGTAAATCTGTTTCTACATTCAATATGTTTCTGTTTCTGTTTTCTAAATCTGTTTTGTTTCTGTTTACTATAATCTGTTTCTTGTTTCTACAGGGGTTATCTACTGTAATTCAGGAACTATTCCCTGGTGTTGAGCACAGAAATTGTGCTAGGCATGTCCATGCCAATTGGAGTAAGACTCACAGAGGGATGGTTCTAAAGGGACTGTTTTGGCAGATTGCAAAGACCCCTAATCAAGCACTACTTACAGATAAGGTAAAAGCTTTACAGAAGGTAGATGCTGCAGCTCTTCATGATCTCAATAAGTATCCTATGAAATTTTGGTGCAAAGCTTTTTTCAAAGAGGAAGTGCGATGTGACATGACAGACAATAATTTGAGTGAAGCATTCAATAAGACATTGTTGGATGCAAGGAGTAAGAATATCATTCCAATGCTAGAGGACATAAGAGTTGCAATGATGAAGAGGGTTGCAAAGAAGAAGCACTTGGTGAAAGATGGAATGGGAATTATGGCACTATTATTATGAAGAAGTTGAATGAAAACATTATTGGGAGTAAAGATTGGGAGGTGGTTTTCAATGGAGTTGATGGATATGAGGTGAAAAGGGAAGGTTTCAATTCAAGGTCAATTTAGATTTGAGGACTTGTTCTTGTAGAATGTGGCAATTAACTGGTTTGCCATGTCCTCATTCCATTTGTGCAATATTTCACAAGGGGGATCAGCCAGATCAGTACATACATATATGTTACAGTAAAGAGATGTACATGAAGACCTATGAGCATGTACTACAGCCCATAAATGGAGAACAATTTGGCCAAGGGCTGAAGGTGGTGAGTTACATGCTCCAGTTCCAAGGAAGATGACCGGCAGACCCAAGAAAAAAAGAAAGCTTGAACATGATGAAAAAGAACAAGGATAAAAACAATAAGTGAAGAGGTTAAAAAGTTGTCAAGGAAGGGAAGGGTAATGACCTGTCAGCTATGCAAGGGGAGGGGCACAACAAAAGATATTGTCCTACCCAACAAGGACACAGCTGGTGATTGACTGTTTTAGCAGTGACTTTTGGCAACATAAACTGAATGACTGTTATGACTGTTTTGGCTTATGTATTCTATGTAAATCTGACTTATTCACTTGTGTAATGTACAATGTAGTATGACTTATGTACATATGGCTTATTGCCTTAATGCTTAATGATTTTTGGCACTTGTTTGGCAGTAACTTTTTGGCAACATAATGCTTATTCACTTGTTTATGGCTTACTGATGTTTGTATTGGTTTACTGTATTAGCCAGAAAACTGAATTTTGTATTGGTTTACTGTATTTTTTTTTAAACATCATCTCATCTGCATCAACCTGCAAGAAATGGCTTCATCTCTAAAGTTGTAGATCCACCAAACAAATATCTGCACCAGCAGGTCAGCTCAATAGAGCCTCATCCCTGCTGCCAGTACCACAACAAGCTGTAGACCCTCAGAGATTGTCCAGCAAAATCCATCATTGGGTATTCATTCATTTCTCAATTGGGCAGAACAAGTCTCAGCTAAATCGACTTCATGGACTAGTTCCCCCGAACTTATTTCATACTGGCAATAGGAACTCCTTTTATCACCTCTCAGCATACTGGCCATATGCATCATGGGGTGATATAAGGTGTCTCTTAGCTATGCATCATGGGGTGATATAAGGTGTCTCTTAGCTTTAACCACCCTTAAGGTGCTTGCAGAGGACTAAGCAGACTGGGGCTTTAACCACCCTCAAGGTGCTTGCAGAGGACTAAGCAGACTGGGGGCTTTAACCACCCTCAAGGTGCTTGCAGAGGACTAAGCAGACAATTTGAATAAGTCTGCAATAATAAGTCTGCAATATTCAATTATAAGTAGACTGCCAGGCAGATTGTGTATTGCTTAGAAGCTTACAGATTGTGTATTGCTTAGAAGCTTAAAACTAGCAAGAAGCTACTAAATGGATATATAAACCTTCATTGAGGCTCGAACTCATAACTTTCCAAATGAAAGTCCAACTCGAGTACCATTAGACTACATAATCTTGATGGTATTTCATATCCACTTAGTAGCTTAAAATCACATTATTCTGCAAAATTGGGCAGAACTGGTCTCAGCAACAGCTTCCTAGACCAGTACTCCCATGATTGCTTTTAGAGCTTAAGACAGCTTCATCAGCTTGGTTACATGTATTGGTTTACTGTATTGGTTCCCCAATTTAGGTGGTTTGAGTTGCTTTAAGATTACAATTGGTTTACATGTTATGCACTACTGATTGTGGTCTGGAAATCAACAAGTTTGCCCAAGAATAGAATGGACTGGAATTCAGCAATTATGGCAACTATTCAAAATTGCAGAAATTTAAAATGGATTGGAAAATATGACAACAATTCAATGCAAGCTGGACTGGAATTCTGCAATTATGGCAGAAATAAAAAATTGCTTCATTGAACAATTATGGCAACAATGACAGTGCAGACTGGAATTCAATGCAAGCTGGAAATTGAAAGTGCAAACTGGATATTAAATTGCAAACTATCAATTTTTCATTACAATGCCAAACCATTACAATTTCTAACTACAAAGTTTTGCTAGAAGCACCACAATTACAATTAGGAGAACAACACACTTTGATCCTCAACACTTCCTTTTCTTTTTTCATACCCACAATACTCATTTACAATTAATTCTTTAAAACTTCGATTTCATTCCTCAAAGATACCACCATCTTCTTTAGATCTTCATGCTCACCTTCAATCCCCTTGCACTATGATCATTCCAAAGGAAGAAGCCACAACCATTGCCATCCTATACATACAACTCAATTAACAAAATTACCCATAAAAAAAGTAAAAAATTACCACAATAAAAAAACCAATTAAAATGCCCCAAAAACGAACCCTAGCTTTAACTTTAATACAATTGAAAAATCAAAATTCATACAAAATTTCAATAAATACATACCTTCCATCTTTGACACCCAAAGAATTTCTTTCCCGATTCTCTACTTCACCATGGAGCTTTCAATCCACAATTACAATAACACTAGGCTCATACTCCATGTTTACTTTAACCCGTGATGAAGTTGAGGAATTATGACATCTTGGAGAGTGTGGCTTCGACGGAGAATGGAAACTGAAAACTGAAATTGGGTCGTCGACGGAGGAAACGGAAAACCCAGGCATCGTCTTCGCTTCGTCACAATACGGTTTTGAGATAGCAGGAAAATGAATATTTTAAAAACCCAAATTCGAGAAACGTTACATTTTAACGTCAAATAAGAGAATTCGTACCTTTATTCCACGTTCAGATTTTAACCGGAGCCACTCATCTAAGCAACAGGAAACCTGTTAAAAAGTAGGCGAACAATTTTTTGTTAGAACAAATAATCACTTATATAAGATTAGGCGGAACATTCGTGTTTGGTTTCAGGTTGCTATTGACACTTCACCCTAAAATGTATTACAATGTGTCATGTAAAATGTATATAAGTGCAAGTAAAAAATTTACACTGAGCATCAATACTTAGTTGCACTTATTATTCTGAAGTAGTTGTCACATAAGGGCAAGTATTGCATCTAGGTGTGATGAATGTTGCGAGTGGTTTCAGGAGTATACTACCCGCGAACTCAGGATCCAAGAATGCTTAACAGCAAAATTACAGCACTTATAGGTAAAAAGTAGGTGCACCTATATTATAAGTATTGCACCTATATTATAAATAGTTGCACATATAATTATAAGCACCACCCAAGTGAATGATATGGTTGCGGAAAGTGAATCGAACAAGGAAAAAATTACAGGCACTAATAGGTGAAAATAGGTGCACTTATAAGAATTTACTTGCACTTCGATGTTCAATTATTACGAAAAATGCCACCGCATTTTTTTTTAAGTTATTAGATCTGGACATGTGTCGCGCGCTGATTCGTTCGCATTTCTCTTGGGCATTATCGCACCTGAGTCGCCCTATATATATATAATATATATATATATATATTATATATAGTCAAGGTTCTGGTGCGGGTGGCCACGTTAGTTGCAGTTGTGCGGTGGCAGACGCCGTGTTTTTAATGAGTTAAATATCCCGACGTTGATTTCAAGTTTGAATTCGCGTACTTTTTATTGTATTCGGTACTGAGGAAAATAGTAATTTGATTAAATTAACTTTAACGCTGTTCTATATCGTCGTGCCCATTGCCGGTCGCCGTGTTTGCTTTTAAAGCAATCGCTCAGTTGATCTATCGTTTCTCGATCGTTAGCACTTGCGATTCCATTGTTTCTTTCAAACTCTTTTCAATTCTCTGTTTTTATATAGTATTTTATCTGGACATACATTTTGTTTTTTCAGAAAATGATCTATGTTATTTGCGTTAGAAAAATGCGAGAACGTAAGTATATTTTGAGCACATGGTTATACATGTACGCATAGTAATGTTAGACGGACAAGGTTCATTAAAATAAATGACAACTGTATTTCATTGTCAGCAATTTTTCATCCATATAAAGGAAATCTGTTAAAGTTGAAGTCATCAACATATAAAAAAAAGCACCTATTAATTTTTTTATTTATGGGACTAAGTCAGTTAGTATTCAAGTAAGCATATTTAGATTTAAATACACGAATAATAAAGTATAAATGTGCGCATATTAATAAATAAATGACTCATATCTTTTAAAAATATCTCAACGCATCATTGTAATAGCAAAGATCGCTTTTAAATTATAATTTGTTCCGGTATTTTATGTTGTACACTACACGTACACGCATGTTAAGTGTAAATGAACGCATATTAGAGCAATAAGTTCTGATAGATTGTACTTGCACTGGAAATAAGTGACAAGTCAATTCGGTGCAGAATTTAATATTTACCCAAATGGTAATCCTTTCGAAGTTAAATGTCATTCAATATTTTAAAAAGACGCCAAACCATGAATTTTTTTATTGGGTCTAATTAGTGAGCGTACAACACGACTATAGAGTGTGTTGCATGATTTTGAGGTATTTTGTTTATTACCGTATTATAATCTTAATATTTTATATTTCTAAATTTACTGTGATGCATTTTTTTAATAATTTCAAGAAACTTATACACATGGCACATTCCAATCAGCGATAGTACAAATAAGCTTCAGGATAAATGAAGTTAGCAAAGCCTATCTAATCAATTAGTATTGACGTGGCGTATAACACCTATAGAACAAAAACTTCGCTCTCAGTATATGCTTACTGTATAATAGAACTCGCGCAGAGTTCTGAAGAGATGAAGAGTGCCAACATATGATTTATGACGAGAAAATAATACAATTCGACGAAGAGCGTGGCGCTATGCATACTACATTTTTTTTATATTATAATTTTATTGACATATTACATTTCAAACTTCACGATTTTATGGATCAACCCAGTGCCAACGTTGACAGTGCCAAATTTGTCTAATGAGGATCAAAATAAGGAGGAGGCTCGTAAGGATGAATAAACGCATGATGTGTGAACATTTTATGTTTTTCATGTTATTTGTTTTATTCCGATATTGTACTCCACAATTTGTTTGAAGGATATATAATGTTGTTATTATGTTTATTAGTGTGATACAATTATGTTTATTATGCTTTTATATATGGTATATAGTATGTCATTATTGACGCATCTTCTTTTAAGAAACACCACATCGCACCATTCATATTGAAATAATGATGATAGATACGCATAATAAAGTAAGTGAGTGTTACAATCTCATCACATAAAAAGTTAGATACACCACTATGAAAGTGGTGATAACATGCGCATATTAATGACATAAAAAGTGCTCTAAAGGTGGACTGGTCATTCAATACTTAAGAAAAAAAAAAAAAAAAAAAAAAAAAAAAAAAAAACAAGAACGCAGCCGCGAGTTGATTTTTTGATTATTATTTACTTTGTATCTTTCTATCGGTCTTAAGTCAGCTGACTTTACAATATCACGCACATCAAGAATAAAAGAATGTCAGCATCTTCAGTCAAGCGCCCCGCTGGTTAACGTCCGCACCGCGGGCGCATATTAGCAGAATAAAATTGAAGCATATTTTGTAAGAATACCCCAGACTCACGTAAATTTTTCTAAGCACATTTATGTTACTGTATGCGCGATTTATAGCTTTTTTTTCATTTTATGCGACGGGAGCGTCATAGTGTGTAATACGATGATACGAAACGCAAATTTCTTTCAGTAGTGTTACGCATACTGAGCGTAACGTAACTGCGAATGTCAACTTTTGGCTTGTGTTTAATTTTCATGAATTCTCTTTAAACATTTTTTATTAAATAAAAATAATGCATGAGTCCA
>VALG01010617.1:0-24553 GCA_009835305.1 Ipomoea purpurea
CCCGCGACTACACATACCACCTGCAAACCACTCGTCGCGCCATCACACATACAACCGCCCACCACTACCAATTCATACCACCGCAACCACCGTCGCCGCCACCACCATACACCGACCACCGCCGCCGCCACCACCACCCACCAACCATGACCGACCGCAACCACCGACGCCGCCACCACCTACCATACACGCAAACGCACCGCGCCGCCACCCTACGTCATACCACCACCACCATACCACGCCACCACCACCACACCCCGGGCCGGCCACCCCGCCACCCGGCCCACCACCATAACCACCGCCACCACCACCACACAACCGCCCGCACCGCCAGCACCACCGCAGCACCACCACACCAACCACCGCCAACCGACCACCCCATACCGACGCACCACCACCACCATAACCACCGCACCACCGTCGCCCAACCATAACACCATACCACCACCGCCGCCACCACCACCGTCATCACACCCGCCGCGCCCACCACCATACCACCGCAACCACCGTCCCGCCCCACCACCACCACCACACATCGTCACACTACGAACCACCACTCCGGCCGCCGCGCCACCACCCCATACTACGCAACCACCGTCGCTGCCACGACCATACACCACAACCACCCCACCACCAACCACCATAATATTTGATATATTTTAGTTTTTTTTTTTTTTGTTGAAAAACTTGCTATTTTTATTATATTTAAAATTATAATTATATTATTATATATTATTATACATGTTGTAATATTCTAAATAAATAATTAAAATGTTTAATTATAAATTCTTACTCATTTTCCAGAAAATGAACCAAACACACAAAACAGTTTTCCAGAATGCAACCAAACACGGAAAGGAAAATATTTTCCCGGAAAATGACTCATTATTCCATGAAAACATTTCCAGAGTCATTTTCCTGATTTCCAAACGGACCCTATATGTTAGAAGGAAATTTCCAACTAACTTATTGCCATTCATTTATCTCAACATTGAAATTGTGATTTTTTACAAAAATACCGACCAATATTTATGTTGATGGAATATTGTCAGAACTAACAAATTTTCAACCGTGCTGGAGATGCTTTTTCTTACCGATGCCTTAATTAATAACAGAATAAATTTAGGGTGTTGTTTGGTTCGCACATGAGAATCAAAATGGAATGGGAATAATACTGTAGTGGTAAATGGGTTTTATGTTGAAAGTATTTTGCATGTTCTATAGGGGAAATTGAAATGATTAAAATATTGGTTGTTTGGTTAATGTTATGAATCCTATAATGGAATAAGGTTTTAAAAAATACAAAAAAAAAAAAAAAAAAAAAAATTGATTCTAATATAAACGAATCCAAAGCACCAATATGAACAAAAAAAAATAAAAAAATAATCTAAAAGCACTAAAAACAAATTAGAGGTAATTAAATCTCAATAGTAGTACTCTAAACCTGTCAACCAACAATAATAATGATGACTTTAATTTCATCTTGATAGTAAACCATTAAGCAAATACACCCTTATTATTTTATTTGCATTGTATTATTGACTTTTTTAAAGCTCTAATTTTAGACGATGTGGTATGATATTCTTTAAAAAAAAGTGTAGAATGATTTTTTGTCATTGTATTGCACTATTTAATATACTTTAGAAAGTAGCATTTCAAGATTATAAAAATCAACAATAAAGAATTAAATGTTGTTATTCAAATAAAATACGTAAATTTTTTTATTAAACATTGCAAGAAAACATCTCAATGTGAAGAAATAAGAAAAAAAAATACTTTGTACGTTAGTTGCAATTCTCCATAAATGAAAAACATTATGATAATTGTGGTATTTAGTTGTCCAAATAATAAGTCTTTTGTTGAGTTGGGGCATCTACTGGTCGGTTGGGTGGTATAAAAAATAAAAATTATAAATATATAATATTTGGTATTAAATTGTCCATTTAGGTTTAGATTAATCAGAACAAATTGCAAGGTTTGGGGTATTTTTATTTACAATAAGCCTTATATTATTATTATTAATTATTATTTTTTGACAAATAGTATAACTTTGGCTATGTGCCTATGTTATACCAAAAAGCATGCATGAAGTGTATATTTATAATATTTAAGATAGATTTAAGATGATGGTGAATTGATGATGTAAACCAAAATATACCCACTGTTTAAGGCATTGAGAAGTTTTTATTTTACCCATTTTAGCGTTAATGCTACTTTTAGTCACAAAATTTGAAAGTGGGTATTATCAACATCAATTAGGAGGTGGTCAGACTAGATATTATTAAAACTATTATGAATAACATATACTTAGCAGATAATTAAGGAACATCTATCATTCTTGCAAGTTGAAGCTTGCTCAAATCACTAACCTCCACCAAAACAAGAATACTATGTCCAACAGAAATAAGTATTCTTTTGTTCCATCTACTCAAAAAAACTTAAAATATGTATCCAACACATCTAATTCTTGTGGTCCATCATCCGGTTGCCCTTAGCTTGCACTACTTTCTATCGCCATGGTAAATCGCAAAGAAACCGCAGGAAAGTCAATCTTTTACTAGTAATTGCAGCACTGTGTGCAGTTTTTGCCTCGTTGCCCTCTTGTAACACTGAAAGAATTAGTATTCTTTCTTCCAAAACCGAGTTTAATTAGGCCTACCAAGTCTAAGAAATCCACAGCCAGTGCGTCTTTTTTTTTTTTTTTTTTTTTTGTGCGAAAGAAACCGAGGTGTGGACCGCCCTCGTGACTTTATGGTTACAAGTTTGTATCTTTAGGCCATTTACTCTGAATCTGTAATATAGTAATTAGGGTGTTAGAGATATTAGATGAGTGATGCTACTAACATTAAGTTTTTGGGTATCAGTGATAGAAAATTGGAAGGCAGCAGTGCAAGTACTAATGGTGCAGTAATGATGGATTTAAGGTTGACCCGGATGAATGCAGTGTTACGCAAGGGAAATGGGTTTTTAATCGCTCTATCGAGCCCTTTATACTCGGATAGAAGTTGTCGATATATTGGACAGAAAATTTGCATGTGTCAAGAATGGGTCGAACGATTCGGATTACCTTTCGCTTGGGTATGGCGCTCAGATGACTGCAACCTTGCCAAAGGACCAAACCCATAAGCTAAGGGATCAAGCAATTAATAGTTTTTACTTTCACTACTGGAAATTTATAGAATTTCGACCACTTGAAAGTGATGTTATACAAGTGATAGAAAATAACACAAAGGATTTTCCGGATACCAAAGTGGATCGGAACAAGACTTTCGATTGATTTAGATCAAAATTTCAGGGGTGGCGAAAATTTCCAATAGTGTTTAATAATCTGAACTCATTTGTAGTTTTCATGCAATGTTATGTAATGTTTGATCCTTGAGATGCTCTGAGGAAAATCAAGGGAAGAGGCTAATGTTTGTTAGGTCACTGCAAAGGAACCAATGGGAGTCTTTCATTTTGCCCTGGTTGATTTGTGATTCAAAGGCCAAGAGAATCTTGGGAACAGGCCAGTGTTTCATTCTTTCTACAAAGCTTAAGGTATATATATATATAAATATATATATATATATATATATATATATATATATTAATTCCCCTATGCTATCTATCACTGTTGGAAATTTTTACTTTCCGACCACCAACAAAAGTGGTCGGAAAAAGTGAATTTCCTATATATCAATGGCTTCACACTGTTTGTCAGGAATATGAGGCGACGATTGAGTTCTACTGGGCACCATATCTAGTGGAGTCCAACACTGACATTCTATAAAAGCAGATGCAGATGAGAGAATCATAAAAGTGACTCAATAGCCAAGCGTGCAGAAATGTGGGTAGGAGCAGATATCCTTGTTTTCAATACTTATGTGTGGTGGATGACTGGCTTGAAGATCAAGTCGTTGTAAGCCCTCTATCAGCATTATATTCTCCCTTAATTAGCCAACTATATATTTTCTCTTTCAGCTCAGCAATGTTTTGACTTACATTCTAATCAAATACAGTTGGGGCTCATTTGGAGATGGTGAAGAAGGCTATGAATCCTTTGATGCACCTTTATCTTACAGATTAGCACTCAGAACATGGGCAAACTGGATAGATTCAGCTATAGATCATACTAAAACGCGTGTGTTTTCACCACAATGTCCCCCGCGCACCAGAGGTAAAGCCAAGCCACGATAGTTTGTTAGAATTAAGCGCGTACTACCACGCCAAAGATTATAGCTAGTAGCAAAAGGGTTAACTTTATTTTTTATACTACCACACATTTTTGAGATCTAAGATGCTGGACATCCTTTACCGACCTCCCCTCAACAATCCTCCTAGCACATAGTGCTAGACTTGACATTTACCGACTTCTACCCAACAATCCCCTCCCAGCATGGACTCTAATACCACTAGTTAATTAGGATCAAGCGCTCACTACTACGTCAAAAACTTTAGCTCATAATCAAGAGTCAAGACACAACTTTATTTCCTTATACCGCCACACATTTTTTGAGCTAATAAGGTGTTGGACTTGGCCCTTTACGGCCTCCGTCCCAACAATCGTCTAACCACATGGTGTTGGACTTGGTCTTTACCGACCTATGCCCAACAATTTCTCAAGTCACATGGTGCTAGATTTGGTTTTACCGGCCACCTTCCAACAATTTCCTTTCTAGCTCTGTCTTTTATACCACTTCTTAGGATCAAGCGCTTAACACTATGCCAAAAGTTATATTTCATAGCGAAGACAAACTTTTTTTTTTTTATACTGCCACACTTTTTTTTAGCTAGGGTGTTGGATTTGACCATTTAGTTAGGGTGTTGGACTTTGTCTTACCGACCTTTGCCCAACAATTTCCCTAGCTATGTAGTGCTGAACTTGGCCCTTACTGGCCTCTGCCCAACAATTCCCCATCTAACTCTGGTTGTAACACTACTTGTTAGGATTAAACGCTTACCACTATGCCAAAAGTTATAATTCGTAGTGAAGACACAATTTTATTTTCTTATACTACCCCACACATTTTCGAATGCTAGGGTTGGACCCTTTACTTTACCGGCCTCCACCCAACAATCCTCTAGCCACATGGTACTGGACAACACAATTGAAGAATATGTTTCGTTTCTGCTAAAAATTTAAACTTATATACTTTTCAGGAGTGAAGACTGGGGCAAGGAAGGTAGGATGAGATGTTACAACGAGACGAGGCCGGTGACGAAGAAAGGGTACTGGGGAAGCGGTTCGGACAAGGAGATGATGAAGGTGGTGGAAAGCGTGGTGCAAAGCATGAAAGTCCCAGTTACTTTGATCAATATCACACAGCTCTCAGAGTATAGAGTGGATGCTCATTCATCGGTTTACTCAGACTCGGAAGACAGAGTGTTGAGTGATGGGCTGAAAGCAGAGCCTTGGCGATATGCGGATTGCATACACTGGTGTTTGCCGGGACTCCCTGATACTTGGAACCGCATTCTTTATGCATTTTTGTAGCCAAGGAAATATGAACATGCATGAAAGATGCTACTTCTTCAAATTATTTGCATCAATGAATTAGTTGGCTCTGGCATTAGTCAATCATGTGAAAGGAATAATGTTTTTGCTCCATTGTTTATGATATAGGATTTGTTGAGTTAATGCAAGTTGGGGGTAAGTATAGTGACATTTTCATGTTTAGTTATAACCTTTCAAAGTTAATTCTCTGTGATTTTTTGAATTTCAAAATTTAACCATTTGTTGTCATTCAATAAATTTTAACCATTTAAACCTGTATGTCTAGCTTAACTGGTCATAGAGGTGAAACTTTAGAAGAATGATCAGGGATCAAATCTCGCCAGTGACAGTGAGGGAGGTTCCTTGTGCGCCCTCCCAAATACTCTAGAATAAATTTTAACCGTTTAGGCTTTCTAATCCAAGAACAAAATCGTCTTTTTAATAATTAATAAAATACAAAAGATGTTGATGTAATCATGTCCCGATGTTGAATTTATTTAAAAGTGGCTCAAAATAATTTATTCAAACACCGACTTGATCGCAAAAAATTTTATAGGGTAAAAAATGACTATTTTGAGATTTCTTAAAACCGAATTTATAAAATTAAATTTTGGGTTGTCACAGTCCGCCACTCAGTTCCGCCCTATGGCAAGGCTTGCCAACGGATCCCACTTGAATCCGTTGGTTGGCTTTGCCAGGCCAAGCTCTCTTCGAGGCAGTTTCCTCCAAGCTTTCTACACCGCCATTTTCATGGCGAAAACTCTACTTCCAGATCAAAACACACCTCCAAAACTTCACAAAAACATCAAGATACCAACATCAACACATAACAAAGATATAAGCACACATTTATCCCTATTTCCAAGCATCAACACATCATAAACGCAAATAACATCTTTAATATCATAACAAGACCAAAAATACTAAGTTTTGGAAATTCATAGTTTATACCTTGAGCTTGCTAGCCTCTACCTCAAGAATCCTTCATTTCTATTCTTAAGCTTAGTATTCTCTTTCACCACCTAAGACTCCATGACTATACAAACAACAACATACACACATATATGAACATACTCAGTAGCCGGAAAAGGAAAGAAGGAGAAGAAGAATGATAGATAGAGGAAGAAGGAAGAAGCTTACTAGACTTGCTCTATTTGCTAGCTCGAATCTCTGATTTTTCTTAGGGCTCGTTTGGTTCGCAGAAAATATTTTAAGGGAAGTGGAATTGAAATTCCATGAAAAAATAATTACTAGGAAGATGAATTCCATTGTTTGGCAAAAATTGGTTGAAGCTGAAATGGATGGACAAGAGAGGGCAATTTGGTCTTTTTGTGATTTAAAATATTGCGTTTATAATTTGGGTCAAAATTTAGGTCAGGTTCAGGTATAAACACGATATAAAATTTTAAGAATAGATTGGGTTCATTTTGAAATCAAGTTTGGGTTAAAAATATTTCTATCAAGTTCACAGGTTCTCCCAGATAGACTTTTTGGGTCAAAATTTTAGAAAGTAAATATATTATTTAAATAGGATTTTCAAAATCATAAATAAATATATAAATATTTTATACTAAATTATTTTGGAAAGAGTTCAAATATTTTATTTACTCGTTTGGCCAAAAATTATTATAGGAACAAAAACAATTTTATTTTGAAACTTTATAAAATAGAAATTTAGAGGAAAATGTTTTGGGTTGTCACAAAGACTCACAGTCACAGCTGTGGGACGGCGATGGTGGTGAGATGGCGATAGAGGTGGGATGGCGACAACGGTGGGATGGTGACAACAGTGGGAAGCAGGCGGGTTTATTATTCTCTATGAGCCTGAGGGAAGTCGACACATGAAATATTTTTTTTTCTCTCTTCTCTATTCTTATTAGGGTTTTAGGTCATACGGTCATACCATTGTTTTTAAAATAAATTTTATAAAATTGGGTCGGGTTTACGGGTTGGCCCCCATGGCGTCGCCTGGTCCACGGCTAGCGCGATATCGGAGCTCGCCTCGCCATTTTCAGGTGAGGTAAAGCCTCTAGGCATATTGTCTCCACCGAAAGGACGCCAAGGCATCGACTATACAAAGTAGGTTGACCCGCTATAATTTTTTTACATTTAGATTTTTTTTAAAAAAATTATAATTGAGGACCGAAATGTCCTCGTATTTAACGAATTTAAACTATTTTATTGATAAAAGATAGAAAAAAAAAATAATCATATCACAATAATACAAAGATAAGAAAAATAAATATTTTTTAAAAAAGGACTAAAAATGAACTGCTATTTATAGAACTAAAAAT
This sequence comes from Ipomoea purpurea, assembly GCA_009835305.1. Classification (NCBI taxonomy): domain Eukaryota; kingdom Viridiplantae; phylum Streptophyta; class Magnoliopsida; order Solanales; family Convolvulaceae; genus Ipomoea; species Ipomoea purpurea. The sequence continues at coordinate 7,768 of VALG01010617.1, forward strand.
GGAATTAAATCTTTCTTTTACTATTCCTAGGCGGCCAGGTCCCAGCTTCTTCCTCCGTATAAGAATCGTTGAATTTAATTCGAAGTATGAAGTTTCCAGAACCCTAATATCTCTACAAGTTTCTTATTTAAACAACTGAATACCTCTTTTTAGTTTCTTATTATAATTTGTTTTCCGTTCTGCCAACGTTTTCGATCTTTAGCTACGTTTTTCCATCTGTTGTTGTATTTATTTTTAGATTATCATGTCTGGAGGAAAGTTTTTCTTACAGAGAGTTCTTAACTATGTTATCAATGAATTCGTCGTTGATCGACTCGCCAACAGGTAATACTTTTGCTCCGTTTAAAATGTATTTTTTTAATAAAAAAATTGACGAATTTATGTATTATTCGTTGTTAAATAATCTCAAATTGATGTTAACCTTTTGGTGCGCTAACATTTGTACAGCTTGTTTGCTTCTTTTCTTAATATATTTTTTAAAAAAAAAATTAGTGGGATTTTTGTTGATAGCATTATGAAATATTTAATTGTATTGTGGCTCTGGAATATAGAAATTTGCGTGGATTGGTTAGGATGGGCTAACAAATTGTAGGGAGTGAAATTCAGCTGAATTTAAGAGATGTTTTTCTAGATCTTATTGTGCAGTTGTGCTTGGGGATGATGGGTTTGTTGGCTTGTAGTGTGGCTGCTGAAATGGCAGAAGTTTTTATGCTATAACTCATCCCCGCAAGATTGTTTTTGAATTTTGTAATATTTATGTTGGTAATATAAACTATTGGATCAAACATCGATTCTTATGCAAATGGTTGATAGGGTTGGAAGTGAAACTGTAAATAGCCTTAAGTGGGTTGAGAGCATTGGTGGAAATGAAATGGATAGTGGAGTTTTGGAGTTTTAGGTGATCTGTTTTGGTGCATCATCTAATGCATGCCAGTGATGTAGGCTTTAATAATTGCAATTTCTATCCTATGACTCTATAACAGTTTGAGGCTGCTTTGTTTTTCATCTGAAGCTGTGGTGCTAAAAACTTAATAAATTTTGAGTTGAATTTTATTTTTACATTATCATAGTCCTCTACCACTATGGGAATGGACTTAGAACTGGATAATGTTTTTTTTGTGATATCTTCTTTGTTGAATTTTATTTTGAGGTTAACATGTCTGTCTATAGGTTTGAGAATGGTTTATAAACATTATGGTAAAAAGATGAAATCTCTGTATCTATGATATTCTGCAATTTGCTGTTGGCCATCTTGATATTTATCTCTTTGAAACTATTGTTACTTTTATTCTTATTTATTCCTCTTTTATTTTGGGGGGAAAGTGTAGTTGAGGTTATTATACATCATGCATGGTTTTCTGTACTGACTATTGAATTTGAAAATACACCAATTTTTGTCCTCTCATTAGGCTTTCCAGTCATGTTCGATGGAAAATGGCACATGTACAGTATGTGATAAATAGTGAGGGTTAATAGATGTCCTCCTTCCCAATTTGTATAAAAACTAAAAATAAAGAAAGGTGGCCACCATTGGTGGCCCTGCACATAGTTGGTCAAAAGCTTTTAATCTTTTTATTTTTTTTTTCCACCTTTGGTCATGTGTTGGAGTAAAGAGCTGATAAAGAAGAAACAAGCACAGATTAATAGATTATAGGATTACAGTGAATGAAACCAACAGGGTACCCTCGAGCAGGATAATTCCTTGCTCAGCTACAATATCCTACTATTTCCTCAGAATTATTTGACTGCCCTCCACACTAGGGGAGGCTCCTTATTTGTCTCTAATACCGTGTAGAAATTAAGTAAACAATACCGATTAAGCAATCTGTCTTCACCTGATTTCTGCATCCATCCCATGACTTATGCTTCATTTGTGTCCTGCAATTCTAGTCTTGATTGACTGCCTGATTTCCCTTTCCATTTGTGCCCTGATTTCCTTTCTTTCTTCATGAATAAACTACCCAACATTTTGGCTGCCTTATCATCATGGCTGCTGGATCTTTTAGCCATGGCCTTTAGGAGGAAGCTATTGGCCATGGCTAAATGATCTTGCTGTGGCCAAGGATGGTGGTCACCTCTTTTCTATTCGTTTTAATTTGGAAGAATGCCATGCCTAAATCATGGCCAAAAGTTTTTTTTTTTCTCTAATGGTCATGGCCAGTAGCCACCGTCTTTTCTATTCTATATATATATATTACGGAGGAGGAAAACCATGAAAAAGTTCATTATACCTTCACTACTTTTTGAAATTAACCAAAAACATTACGAGAGGACTCAAATTGGTTGATTTTCAATAGAGAAGTGCCTTAGACACAAAAGTCACTATAGTACAGGAACCTGAAGTGGTATAAATTTCTACCGAAGTACTATCCACTATTGTACTTGATTTGTATGAGCACCTTGACATGTTCTTTGTAGATTGAGCTGTCTGTATACTAGTGATTTCTACTAACAAGTTCCAGCCCAGTGAAGTATTGAATTTATAGTAAGCTAAATTGCAAACTTTGCATTTGCTTCCTGAGATTTCAGAAATTAATACAGCCATTTAGTGGTGTGTGTCATTGCAATGAGTTAGGATGATAAATAACTACTACGTATATATTAGCTTAGTGTCTTATGGGCTGTTTAATCAAATCTGAATGTTTGTCAAATGGGTTAGTTTTTTGCTCTCATAATATCTATAAGCTAAGAACTGCGTAGCATTTTACCCTATATATAATTGTTTTTTTTTTTTTCTTTTGTTTTAGTCATTCGTTTCAGAGGTTTGCAGTAAGGACATCTAGAACACTGGATGAGGTTTCTAAATTAGGTATGTGACTTGCTCATTATTGAATTGTAGCCTAGAGTCCAAGTTTGCTATTCTCAATTTTTACGACTATTTTGGTTTTGGTTTTGGTTTTGTAGCTGAGCAAAAGAAGAGAGAAATTGCTGAGCAAATAAAAGATGCTTCCAAAAATTTTGAGGTTGGTTTCTGCAAATTACAGTTCAATGATTCATATTTGCTGGAAGAAATATTGAGCATTTCATGTATTTTAATTATAATATATATAAATAATAAAAAAAAAAAAATGTTAATTGCAGTCAATGTCAGACAGTAACGTAAATACAAGATATGAGTGATTTGATTCGATTGAAAAGAAGATAGTTAGCATTTAGAAATGCAATTAGCATATCGCAACTCCCATTGTATTTCTTAAAAACTAAACTCGAGACAAAATAAAGCTCATACATCTTACATGATAGATAATATGTGTGATTTGTAACAAAAAATCATAAAATATATGTTGAGTGAGATACAGCTTTCACTAAGTAAAAATATAAATTGCCTTGAACATTTTGTTGAAAAATTAATAAAATAAATATATAAAGAAAAATAAATAAAAATAAAAAAAAAAATAAAATTTCTTTGAAAATAAAATATTAAGCATTTGAATGAAAAAGAAAACATAGTAGAACTAGCAAATATGGTCAAGAAAAATATGAATTTGGCTAATTAAATGACAACAGTGTTAGAAAAACAGAGTATAAAGATCAAACCCCAAATTGGAAATTACCGAACTATAGATAAGACAGGTCGTATTTCCTCAATTGTCGTCCGATAAATGACTTTGTGAAACTTAAATATTAAAAGAACCAAAAGATTTTGAGTTTCTAACATTATACAGTTTGAATAAAAATAATAATATCTCAAATTTAGTCATCAATCAATAAAAAAAATTAGATATATATCAACATCCAATATTGTTATTAAAAATAAAAAATAAAAAAAAAAAATAATAACCAAAAATTTAATATAAAAAATATCTTACTCATAGACATAAAAAAAAAATGGCGAAATTCATTTAAAATATGAACTATTCCAAAAAAATAAACCCTCAATTAAAAAAACAATGCGAATAAAAAAAGAAATACAAATAAGATAGAATATCTGGGTGTATATTCGGTGCAAGGAAATGAAAGGATTTCTCACTTCGCATGTTGAAAGTAAGAGAGAGGTCAGATTATTGTAATTATTTGAATTGTTCCTGTGTTTGTAACCCATTTGACGGACTATATAAAACGAGGACTAAATTGGCGAGACACAAAAGCTGGGCAATATAGGTCACTAAAGTCATTTTAGCGAAAATTGAGAACCAAAAACAATAGAAAAACCACTATAAGCGAGGACAATTTGGGTATTAACCGTTATGATATTTAGAGTGTATTAGAAAAATACAATTAAAAAAATCACAGGAAACTAATTGTTAAACATATATTATGAATATATTAGAGTATATTAAAAATAAAATATAAATTTAATATGAACTTGGTTAATTAATTAAAATTACGTATTGAGTATTTATGATTTATGAAATGACCACCAGAATTCATTTATGACAGAAGTGATAACAAGAGATCAAATCAAAAATTCATTTCTGACAGAAGTGACAACAAGAGGAAGTATGGATCACGCTAATAAATAGAGTTTTGTGTTGCAAAAAGTATGTTTAGGTACTATCCATGATTATGCTACTGCCCGCATGGGTATGCTCAATTGGTCATAGAGGTGAAACTTGGAATGATGACCAGGATTTGAGTCTCACCGGGCAGTGTGAGAGCAACCTCTCAAAGTGAGGGGGCTTTTGTGCGTAGTGAGACCGGTCTAGTAGTGTTATATTATATATGTTTGTCTAAACATACTTATAGAACTTAATAAAACACAGACAAACGCCAGATCACTACATGTCATTTGAACACAATATACTTAACAATATTTATTTTATGAAATTTAATAATCTTACATAAGCTAGGATAGTAATAACACTATGATAAATTCTAAAATATTAATTTGAAAATGCATATTAGGCATTAAACTATTACGCATGTTGTAAGTAATATATATATTGTGGCTGGGGACGGGGGTGTCCCTCCGGATCCGCCCCTGGGTTTATAGATTTCAGAAGATTCAACGATTCGGGCTCAGGTTGGTAGGGTTTTATAGACCTTAAAGGGACTTCTGCAGCAGAATACTCACAACCAAAGAAAATCCATTAACAATCGCCAATGACGACTACTGCAATTTCAAGAAACAGCTCTCAACTTCGCAATCTTTGTCGCTTCTTTGTTTCTTCTTCAAATTCCTTCAACACATGGCGTTCGACAGAGCAACCCATCTCGCCTCTTTCACGGCGTTTCTGATCCTCCCCGCCACGTCCAAACCTCCTCCCTTTTTCGCATTTGGTTATCTTTCTTTCTATAACTCTTCATTTTCATAGCTCCAATCAAATGCTTCTATTAACTGATTTAATTTTTTGTTTGTTGTTTTTTTTGATTAATATTTCCAGGATATTGTTTGGGTCAATCAGAGGTGGGGTTTAGTTGCTATTCTAGCAGGATTAGGATGCTGTTGTACACTATCCTTCAGCTAATCAATCAAATAGTGGATCCTCTGAGGGTAATTCGGGGAAAAGCGAAAGTTCTGATGGTTCGCAGAAGACTTCTGAGCAAGGAAAGCCTGTTCGAGGCAGCGTAATTTCTCTCTCCCTCCCCTGTATTAAATATGTATAGCTCTGCATATTATTTATTCAAGAGTACTTGAACTGGCTATTTCTCGAATTCATCTAAAAGGGGGAAATTCCAGTCTTTCTTAAAATTTAGATAAGGGGCATTTTAAAGTTTTTGTTTTGTTTTATTCTTTTAGGCTTGAATTGTGCATACAGGAAAGAATCAAGTCTTTACATTAGTTGAATGAGCATTGTGTGAGGGTTTTTAATTCTTATTCAAAAATCATATTTTTGATTTTGTTAGTTAATTAAAATCATTTCTTTATAGATAAGATTTTTGAGAAGTAAAGAAGTCCAAACTATCGTTTTCTTTTTGATTTGGAGAGTTGGAATTAATGATGATTAATTGAAAATGCAGCCTATTTCATGGATGAGCTTCCTGCTGCTTCTGTGCACTGGAGCAGGATTGGTTTACTACTATGACAGGGAAAAGAAGCGGCATATTGAAGGTAGATTACTATGGTGAGTTGTGCTATTTGATGGTTCTAAATGCGTGATCTGCAGGGTTTTCCACTGTAGTATTGGCCATATTTACTTGTGTATGATCCTTTGTGTTGGATGCATGGTGAAAATGGCTGAAGGTTTTTGATTGTTTATTTGGGATCTGTGGACACACCAAATGGAGTATATTTTAGTTTAGGAATAAGTAATGAAGAAAAAAGTTTTGTCGAAGTTTTGCAAAAACCAATGTAGAAGAAATCATCAAATTTATGTCCACAGATCTGTGATATCACATCCTATGCCAACGTTCCTAAACCGAGCATTGGCATTTGATTTAGGATGGGGGATAATGTGAAGTAGGACAAGGATTTTCTGCTGTAAACCTGAAACCCACCAATCATTGGCTTTATTTTATTTTTCTTAGTACACCGTATTATGTTTTGACAAAGAAGTTCAAGGTTTGACACATTGGAAAGTATTATGGAATTTTTTTACTGCTTTCTTGTCTTCCCAATCCGTGTATGCAATTCACTATGGATTGACAAATTTCTTGCCTGGCTATACTAGCTTATTTTCATCTAATGAAAGTATAACGATTTCCAGCCTATGAGGAAGATCATTTTCTGATTTTCATTTTTAATATGTGTGTGTGTGTATTTATTTATTTTTATCCTTTTACTCATTTTGGTTCTGGCACATCTATTTCATGCGTTGTGGCATGTTTTCAGATTGTTTGATCATAGATTACACAGTATATATTCTATCTTCACCATGTATTCATGAATTACACACAACACTTATACTTTCATTGCAGGAATCAACAGTGCATCTAATGCTGTGAAACAAGGTCCATCTGTTGGAAAAGCAGCTATTGGTGGCCCATTTAACCTCATTGACCATAATGGAAAACCTGTTACTGAAAAGGACTTTTTGGGACAATGGACCATGATATATTTTGGATTCACTCACTGTCCAGATATATGCCCAGATGAACTTCAAAAGCTTGCTGAAGCTATTGATAAAATAAGTAAGCTGCAAGAATTTACCCATGTGATGTTTTAACAATTATTTAGTTATTTATCTTCCACGGCGTGGTTATTTTGGCACTGTGATGGAAATTGAATGTTTGTCATTACTATTGTAAAGGCTTATTTGTTAAAAAACATTGGTTTAATTCCAGACAACTTTTTTATGTTAGTTATTGATACCAATAGGATCACAATATGTACCATGAGTTCTGTTCCAATATCTACTTCTGAAAACGTGCTAGTATGTGTATCTTTGAACATAATTTATTTTTTTAATATTCTGCAGAAGAAAAGTCAGGACTCAAAGTAGTTCCAGTTTTTATCTCAGTTGATCCAGAGAGAGATACAGTTGAGCAAGTTTGTGAATACGTTAAAGGTGCTTTCTCAAATGGGATTGTGTTAAGTATTTTTTACGCATTTTATTGAAATTGTTGTAGATCCTCTATTGAAATTGGTAAACATCCTCTTCTAGAGTTCCATCCAAATTTGATCGGGCTTACTGGCAATCCCGAAGAGATAAAAAAAACTGCACGTGCTTATCGAGTTTACTACATGAAAACCGAGGAGGAAGGCTCAGACTATCTTGTTGATCACTCAATAGTAATGTATGTACCACTTAAACTTCAGACATTATACTGTCGTTAAAAGCATCTCTCCCTGTGCTCACAGCGTGCAATCTTTTAAACTTGTGGCTTTTTGCTCTAAATTAGAAATCTTCTTTGTGCCATTAAGTTCAAAATACTTTTGAATTATGTGCAGGTATCTTATGGATCCTAATATGGAGTTCGTTAAGTTCTTTGGGAAGAACAATGATGTCGACAGCCTTACTGATGGTGTAATTAAGGAGATAAAGCAGTACAAAAAAGTAAAAGCATGATGTCGAGCATTTCACATTCCTCGCTTGAAGCATTTGATATTCAACTTGAACAGTGAGCATTGAGCATCGGTTTTGGCAGAACATTTTAGTTGAGTGTCGATTTTGACAGAGCATAATAGTTATTCTTATGAGATTATTACTGGCAGAGAAAATTGCACTATGATAAATAAAGATGTCAGAGCTGTGCTATCTTTCTAAATCCTTAAAAAGGATGTTTGCAGCATAATCAAACCGTATGAAATTGTGGCTTTTAGTAGAACAGTTGTTATACCATGGAGTGGACTAGGGTTCATATTGCATTATGAACTCTGCAATATGAACCCTGGTCCAAAATTTTGTGCTGCAGTTAAAATATTTTGTATTTACAGTTAACAATTTTTTTGTACTTGTAAACAAATTGAAGGCACATAACATGTCAATTACAGATAAATTGTTAACTGTAGGTACATAATATGTTAACTGTAGATACGTAAGATGTTGGTCAACATGTTATGTGTTTGTAGTTAACATATTTTGTACTTGCAGTTAATAGTTTGTGTTTGTAGTTATCATATTATGTGCCTGTAATTACCACGTGATGTGTAGTTATCGTGTTATGTGTACGGTTAATTGCACTGCAGCCTGTAGGTAGAGAATTTGAAGATTATTTTTGGACAAGAGTCTACAATGTAAGGTAGACCTTGGTCCATGGTATAATTAGTGTTAGATTAAACTTTGATGAATTTCAAAAAAAGCATCATATATTTCTAGAAGGCATGTTGAGGAAGTATGGAGTGTTGAGAATCTTGAAGTGTATGTAATGGGGAAAGTGACATCTAACCTTCCATCAATAACCAGCGGCATATCGAAACTTGTATCAATTCATCATCCAAGCACAATTTTCCTTTGAAATGGACGCAAAGCTGTTATTGGCTTTCCAGCATTGTCCAAAAAAAGGAGTACCTTTGCACATCTATATTATATTCTATTTTTCTATACAATAAAGAATGACACACCAAAAAGTTATTAGGTTTAATAATAATGTAATAATTTTTTGAGAGACTTCTTCTATCTTTAGTAATAGTAAGTCTTAACACGCTAGCCAAGTAGCTTGTAACTCAAGTGTTATACCATGAACCATAGTTCATATTACATTGTGAATCTTGAATTCTTGATACAGAAATTCTGTACCTTCCGTTAACACATTCTGTACTTACAGTTAACAATTTCTGTACATATAAACAAATAACTAATATGATAGCTACAAATACAGAAACTATCAACAACAAGTATAGAATGTGTCAACTCTAGATATTAGATACTTGATAATTGCTGACACATAATATGATAGTTACAAATACAGAAACTATCAACTGCATGTACAAAATGTGTCAACTATAGATACAGATGTTTTTGGACCAGGGTCTACAATGCAAGGTAGATCCTGGTTCATATTATAGTTTGTCCTTGTAGCTTGATGACACGACTCTCTCAAATGGAAAATCACAGGTTTGAATTCCAGTTGTGGGCATTGATTCTTTGTACTTCAACATGGACTCTTTGTGTGTTTCAATATGTTAAGAAAGTATGTACGAACTGATACTACATTGTAATAGAATCAGTAATAATAATAAAAATAACACCTTGCACGTTAGGAAAAGTTGAAAAAAAATTCATTTTTTATATATATTAAAGAAGAAGAAGAAATGGCAAAGACTGAAAACCTGGGCTGGTGGACATTATTTTAATATTTAAACAAAACGAAGAAGGCTGGCAGGCAGGCAGGCAGAGCATACCGATTTATCCCAAAGACTGAGGCAGTAGAAAGGCAACTGAAGTGAGGAGCTAACCATTCTGTTTGTCCATGGCTTCTCTACTCAACACCCTGCCTTCTCTAAAGCTATCCAGCATAAGCAATAACCCACTTCCAACTCCAATCTTTGTCTTGCCTTCAAGTAAGTCAACTCTCTCATTTCTCCAATCTTCAATACTCTTTTCTGGGATTTCACTATTTTGATCACCAATGTATTTGTACTGTCTAGGGAGAAGGCTTGTAGTGAGGGCAACAGAGACTGACAGTGAAGGTAAACCATGAGCTTTTATTGTTAATGGTTGGCAAACTTGTCTTTCTTTTCTGGTTTTGTATTTGAGTGGAAATATTGGTGCTTTTAGATAAGGGTTTTAATGGGGTTTTTCTTGGATTGTTTTTGTAGCAGTTAAAGCCAGTGCACCAGATAGAGCACCGGCATCCGGTGGTTCAAGCTTTAACCAGATTCTTGGAATCAAAGGAGCCAAGCAAGAAACAGTTTGCCCTCCATTCCCTTTTTCTTACTAGCTAAATCAATTCTATGTTTCATCATCATTTTGTATCTGCACCGGTTAAGAAGAAGATTGATAGTTTGTCTTTTCATATTGGCTCCTTTGCAGGATAAATGGAAGATTCGTATTCAACTAACGAAACCTGTAACTTGGCCTCCGCTTGTATGGGGTGTGGTCTGTGGAGCTGCAGCCTCAGGTAATCCTTCTCCAGGCACCCTAAAAAGGCTAGTGAAGTTCATTTATTAGTCCCTTAGCTGGTGAAGTTCAATGTTTCTGTTAAGAGTTCACATTGATAAAATAAGAGAGAACATATGAGTTTATAAGGCTAATTGGTTGGATTCAATCTTTAGTGTGGTTTGACTCATGTGCATTATAGCCCAGTTGAGTAACCCGAGCCCAATCTCAGTTCATAACAGTTCTAAACAATCTTGCTGGTAGGGAATTTCCACTGGACTACTGAGGACGTGGCGAAATCAGTTGTTTGTATGCTAATGTCTGGCCCTTTTCTAACGGCTACACTCAGGTACTTATATCTTAGGAGCTCGTGCTAGATTGCTTTTGCAGATTAACTTTTGGCCTCATAAGCCTAAGGGTGTGATATTATTCTTTTAGACAATTAATGATTGGTATGATAGAGAGATTGATGCTATTAATGAGCCGTATCGCCAATTCCAGCTGGTGCCATATCTGAGAACGAGGTAAATCTTGTCTGAATTTCTCTTTGATGTACACATGATCGAGCTAGAGAGTTGTCTTTACTTTTCGAAGTGGCAAACATCATCAGGTGATCACACAAATATGGGTGCTGCTTTTAGGAGGCCTCGTTTTGTCCGGTTTATTAGATGTGTGGGTAAGTTTTCGAAGCCACTTCTTCTCTGGTGAATCATCTGAAGCATCTCTCAGAAGGTTTCGATCTCCTTGTAGGCAGGGCATAATTCTCCTATTATATTTTACCTAGCTCTCGGGGGCTCCTTGATATCGTATATATACTCAGCTCCACCACTAAAGGTAACATCCTCGACCTCTCTCCGTCAATTTTTTTGGGTCGACTGTATTTGGATTCTTATTTCAAACATGATTTGCTTCAGCTCAAACAAAATGGATGGATTGGCAATTATGCTCTAGGAGCAAGTTACATCAGTTTGCCTTGGTATGGTGTTCTCTATTCTGTGTATCTTGAATAGTTTTATGCCTCTCTGCAAATGAAATTTTTCTTGAAAGCCATTCATGTTAGTTGTATAATGAAAAGGTTAACAAACTTTTGCAATTCACTATGAATAGTTTAGAGTTAAATCTTCAACTATAATGAGTTTTCTCGATTTAGTCCTAAACGTCTTTTTTTTTGTGCTTAATTAGGTCATCGACTTTTGATGGTTTACCAATTAAGTCCTCTGCTGTTGAATCAAGGACTAAATCGAAAAAAACCACTATAATAGATGACTAAATGAGTAAAACCACTATAGTCGAAGACTAAATTGGGTAAAACTACTAAAGTTTAGGACTATATGGTTTTTCTCGATTTAGTCCTAGATTCTAACAACAGAGGACTCAATGGATAAAATCATCAAAGTCGAGGACCTAATTAAGACAAAAAGACGTTTAAGACTAAATCGAGGATATCCGAGGACTAAATTAGGTATTAACTCGAATATTTTATTATAGCTTTATACAACATATGATGTAATGGGGCATCTTTGTTTCCAAGTTGTGAGTGGAATGCAATATCTTCTATGTAGGTCTGCGATGAATGCATCTTCAATAAAGAACTTCCTCATCAGCAAGATATATATGTTCTTTAACACAGTATAACATAGCCTGCTTCAACTTTGCAAAACAGGTGGGCTGGGCAAGCGTTGTTTGGGACCTTAATCCTGACATAATTGTTCTTACACTCTTGTATAGCCTTGCCGGGGTAATGTCTGCTCAACTTTCTTGTTCGTTTTGCATTACAAACCGTGTATCTAATGCTTCTTATACTCTCTTTTAGCTGGAATTGCGATTGTAAATGACTTCAAGAGCGTAGAAGGAGATACAGCCCTGGGACTTCAGGTCCTTGTTGCAATTCCACTTTTCTTACATGATACTTGGTGTTTCTTGATTTGCCTGGATATGATTATGACTCTTAAAAATTTCATCTGGATTACTTATGCAGTCGATTCCGGTAGCTTTTGGCTCTGAAACTGCTAAATGGATCTCTGTTGGAGCCATTGATGTAACTCAGATTTCAGTTGCAGGTAAGTGCTATCTTATCATACCAAGAACTTTTTTTTTTTTTTTTTAGCTTTGTTAATGATCTTAGATAACAGTGAAACTAGCATAAATTTCTGGGGTTTAGAAGTTTTTTTTGGATGACGAGGGAAACCCGAGTTAAATCCTGCCTTGTGATCCTAGCAGACAAAAGAACACAAAAAGTAAACCAGTTTAGGTTACCTATAGTTGACCAGTTCAAATCAAAGGGAATTGAAAGAATCAAACTTGTGACATTGTAGTTAACAAGCGTGGATCTCTTGCCATCTTGGCAGGAATCAGCCCGGTTTTAGATTCTTGAAAAGTGTAGATTTCGATATTCTGGGTTATAGAGTTGCAGGTTTCCCTCACTGCATTAGCTATTGCTTGCAGGCTATCTTCTTGGTGCTGGCAAACATATTATGCCTTAGCACTTCTTGGCCTAATAGTTCCACAAGTCTTTTTCCAGGTAAACATATTTTTATTAATTAATTAGTCTTTATCATTGTTTATGTTCAATTCTGGGGCAAAAAGAAATAACGAAAGGGTGGTTTGAGCTAGCTAACTCTTCTTGATGTGCCCCTGCAGTTCAAATACTTCCTCAGAGACCCAGTCAAATATGATGTCACAGTATCAGGTACTGTAAACCATATGGTTTGTTTTTCCTGGTTAGGGCCTTTGCCCAACCATACTTAATCTTACTATTAAGGTAAGAATTATAGACAAAGCTATAACTAATAGCAAATACACAGTTTACTTGACCCTTCATTGACATCTGTCCAACAATTCCACCCTTTATTGGTGTGACAAACCTTTGAACTTCTGAGCTGCTAACGTTATTTTTTCTTTTGATTATAGGTTGTGCACAACATTTCTTATTCTTGGTCTTTTGGTCACTGCATTAGCAACTAGTCATTGATCTTCGTCGTGTCGCCGGCACAGACAGAAACAAGAACAAGAACAGCATACTTCAAATCATACAGTAGTTAGGTCGGATCCGAAAATAAGATTATTGATCCAATTTGTGTTAAAGCATGTCTTAGCTAGCTTGTATATTGATATGTCTTCTTCAGTTTTGTGGAACATTTTCTTTATAAATTTCTTGAAATTTGGGGAACCATAAGCTAAGCAATACATGCAGACTCGCAGGATTGAAGCAACTAGATAAACGTAACATAAACCATGCATAACAGGATAAAAACAAAGACATATATTATATATATATATATATATATATATATATATATATATAAATATATATATATATTATATCGTGGTACGTGAATGTATTGTTTTAAGCACGATGGGTCTTGAACTTGGATTCGTCGATATGGATGCCTTCCTCGGCGGCGCGTTCGCCGCCGGACTTGTCCATGGTGCTGAGACCACCTTTGCGGCCCATTTCCTGGTACCCTTCTGTACCCAGCTGATCCTTCCTGGTTTGCCCTCCTTTGCTTCCCATCTCCTGATACCCTTGCGTTCCCAGCTGCTCTTTTCTCGTCAGCCCTCCTCGGCTTCTCCCCTCCGCCAGATGCTCTTGGGCTTCCAGGCTCTTCCCGCCGGTGCCGCCGGGAACCACCGTCTCACCTTGCTTAGCTCTAGCATCCAGCTCTCGCCTTTCCTGCTGTGACGCCATTCATACAATGTATAGATCAGATCACCTTCTTTAATTCGATATGATAGAATTGCGAGTTAATTATATATATACCCCATAAGCATATATATATATATATATATATATATAGAGAGAGAGAGAGAGAGAGATGGGGAAATTAAAGACAGTTGGGGTGCGCAGAGGACGCCACCGCATCACGGGCGACACGCTGTTGCTTAGTCAGATGAGCAGCTTACACGAATCTCACTCACAGTATAGCACGTACTACGTCTGATCTTCTTGCTATATTCTAAACATTTTGCGTTTAATTTGCTAAATTTCTGCACGCTTCTTAACTGGCATCTTCGAATCCAAAGTGAACCACGCGATAACATAGAGAAAGTTGACGTGCATGCATGCATGAAGGTAGCCTCAAACCGCCTCTTCCAATCTTACCGCCACCATATATTTTTATTTATTCACTTGTTTCCACAAGATTTAATTCTAGTTGAGTATTGACATTTAATAATTTTTAGAGTTAATACCCATTTTGGTCCTCCAACTATTACGTAATACTTGATTTAGTCCCAACTATTAAAAGTACACAATTTAGTCCTCTAACTTTTAAAACGGTTCATAATTTGGTCTTTCGTTACGGAAATGGGTGAACCGACTACTAGCCGGAAATGGGCTAAGTCCTCAAAATTAAAAAAAAAATGACTTCTTTGCCCTCAAAATAACGGTGGATAGATGAAACAATTGTAATAGAAAACCTAATTGGTTGTGATTTTAAAAGTGAGAGGACTAAATTAGGTATTTTTTTAATAGTCTGAGACTAAATCAAGTATTACGTAATAGTCGGAGGACCAAAATGGGTATTAAACTCTAATTTAATTATTTTTAATTTTCAATTGAACTATAAGTGGCATTGATTATTGATTATTTATCAATCTTTATCGTCCTCGATTTTTAGTTCATCACACCCACGGATGATGAACTCAATTTTTACCATCCCAACCAGTCAATTTTTTATATTATTACCTTAAATTTAATATTTACTAAAGGGAAAATCATTGTTTTGGTCCATCAATTATTTTTCAATTATCAATTTAGTCTCTAATTTTCAATTTGATTGAATTGATTCTCCAATTGTTTTAAATTCAAATTAATAAATTAAATTCCTTAGCCACGTGTTTTGGTAAACTAATGGTTGATTTGATAGGAATAGTGGTTGAGGGGATTAGGATGGCAATCCGTATATAGATATATATGACAGCAATATCCCACGGTTAATGAGGCGGGGGGCGTTTGGAGGTATATTTCTTCTCCTCAGTCTCTCTCCTTAAAAACGGGCGCCTCTGTTTCGGTACTCTCCCATTGTCCGCAGGTTTGACGTCCCACATGTCGTTCGACAACTGCGGAGAGTGGATCCACTCATGCCACAAAAACTTGTCGTCCCTCAAAAAACTGTGGGGAATAATTTGTGTTCCAGCTCCTATTTCCGTAACCCTCCCATCAGTACTTAATCTAATCATTAAATAGTAGTTAAAATCACTCTCCAATGATAAATATTTTTTGAATAATAATATTATAAACTTATAAACAAATCAAACTATACTCCTTTATACCTCACCAAAAAATAACTCCATACTATTCCAGTATTGACCTAAAGCATATGTATATCACCCTAATCATCCTTTTCGACTGCATTAACGTAAGTTTTGGTTCATGACAGAGTCGTTGTGAGAGTTCGTTATATGACTGACGAAGTTTCTGAGCGCCGCCTACTGATAGCTCTATAAGAGAACCTCGCCCATGGTATTTCCGGTTATAGGATTCGCCGTTAAAGTACACGATCGGGCGTCGATGACTTGTCCGTTGCCAAACCATATTTTCACACATCGCCCTATACTTGTCGTCATTGATGTGGCGGCGTGAATGTTATACTTCGGAAGAAATCACGGCTGCTTTGGCTGATAAGCATGGATTTCGGTGTGAGTGGAAAATTGGGGTAAAATTGAGTGTGTGAAATTACTAATTGTCCATGTTTTAACACTAGTTAGTGAGAAATTTGACCGGAGGGTTAAATTGACTAAAGTTGGAACAGTTGAGGGACTAATTTGGCAAAATTGCAACGAGGGACTACATTGCATATCTGGGAACAATTGAGGGACCAAAAGTGCGATTTTCTCTAATATTAATATAATATATTAATTTATTTGTGAATGCAGGTACGAAAGAGTATAGCAAACAACTATTTGGCATTACAAAAAATGCATCTCGTGTCATTGAACAGTGTATAAGATAAGTATAAAAAAACAAACAATGCATTTATTATTCCAGTAATAAAGCTGTGAACTACGTTTTCCGATTCGATTGTACTTTCTCTTGCTGCCAATAACTGTTGATGTTGTTATCTTTTTCATATCTGTTGTTGTCTTGTGTATAGAAAACCAATAATCCTTTGAAAAGTAAAACTTAGAGATTTATGGAGTCAAAGATTTATAGTATTGATAAGGCTGTTGGAATTATATATGGTCATAAATATAGATGCATGTTGCTTAATATCTTGAAAGCTACCAATTTTTTTAATGCAATAAACTTTCCCTTCAACAAACTAAGATTGATACTTTATAAATATATAACATGCTCTTGTGGAAATGCACATTGCAAAAATTTGCCTAAAAAGTCAATTATAATATCATATTGGATTTTTAAGATTTATAAAAAAATAAAAAAATAAAATAAGAAATAAAAAAAAAACGATACATAATACCAT
>VALG01010625.1:0-12084 GCA_009835305.1 Ipomoea purpurea
AAAAAACGAAAATTAAATCCAATTTTTGATTTTAAAAAAGTTTTCCCTTTTTTTTGTTTGCCCAAAAAAAACCCCCCCCCACATTTACGTTGCCAAAGTTTAAAATTTAATTTTTTAAATTTTTTTTTTTGTTTTTTTAATTGGTTTAAAAAGAAAAAAAAAACCATTTTTTGCAAATTGGCAAATAAAAATTAAAAAAAAAAAAAAAAAGTTTAAAATAAAAAATTTAAAGCTTAAAAAAAAAAAAGGCAAAAGCCCTTTTAAAATTTTATTTGCCGGGCAGGGCCAATTTGCTGTTTGGTTTTAAGGGTGAAATGCAATTGGATTGTAAAAATGAAAAGTTTTTTAAACGTTTTTTACCTTGAAAAAGCCAGGTGTTTTGCCATTAAAAAAATTGCAAGATTTTTTTCAAAAAAAAAAAACTAATGGTTGGGAAAACCGTTAAAAATGTGGATTTTTTTCCTTTCCAAAAAAGGGTTAAAAAGTTGAAAAAAGCAAAAAACAAAAATTTTAAAAAGGGTTGAATTTTTTGAAAAAAAAAGAAAAAAAAAAAAAAAACCCCAACTTTTTTTTTTCTTTCAAAAAATTTTTGGGTTTTTTAATTAAAGTCAAATTGGGAAATTCTTTTTTAATGGTTGCGGCCTTTCTTTTTTTTTTTTTTTTTTTAAAAAAAAAAAAAAAAAAAAAAGCTGGGCAAAATTTTTTTCATCTGCATTTTTTAAAAAAAAAAAAGCTCTTTTTTATACTAGGAAAATGGGAAAAAAAAGCCTCTGGCCAAAAAAAAAAACTTTTGGAAAAAAAAAAGCCCCTCCCCACATTCCCCAAAACTTTAAGAAATTTGGAAAGTTGGGCTTTTAAAGTGATTGAAAGGGCCGAAACAAAAAGGATTCCAACTTGGGATTAAAAAAACCAAAAAAAAAAAACTTTTTGTTTGTTTTTTTTTTTGCTAAAGATTTTTCAAAAAACCCTTTTCAAAAAAACAGGCAGCTCTTTTTTTAAACCAAAAAAAGGTGGACCCACCAAAAAAAAGGGAAAGTTAAAATTTTTGCCTCCAAATTCCAAAAAAAAGGCATTTTACTTTTACCAAAATCACTTTTGAAAAAGGAAAAAAAAATTTCCAGGGCCAAATCTTTTTCAAGTGGAAAAAAGATTTAAACCATATAGAGCAAAGGAAATGGTGAAGCCTGGTGATATCTTGAAAAGCTTCCTGCTTTGCGCAGCAACCTAGAGGAGAAGAATGAACAGCTCTTTTGTAATGGAGAAGCCAGAGGTTTTGCATCCATGAACATGATTAAAATCTTGAGTTTCTGAGAAGTGAAATGGAGGATGGTAGCTCTTGGATCGCTGTCTTGTCACAATCAAAGCTCTTCTAAGCCTTCCATTTCTCCCAATTCATCTGGTAATTTCTCAAACTTGGAACAAACCAGAGAGAATCACAACTTTCAGACCTTTCAATCTACAAATGCTACTTGGAAGGCATGCAAGATACTTGCAGTTGCTTACATCTATTACCCTTAAGTTTGTGAGGCGCTGTATTGATGAGGGTAGATCTTGGATTGCTGTCTTGTCACAGTACAACTTTTTAAGCATTCAATTTCTCCCAATTCATCTGGTAGTTTCTCAAACTTGGAACAACCAGAGAGAATCACAGCATTAAGATCTTTCAATCTACAAATGCAACTTGGAAGGCTTGCAAGATGCTTGCAATTGCTTACATCTATTAACCTCAGATTTGTGAGGCACTCGATTGATGATGGCACTTCTCTTTATAGCAGTATCCTCAACATGTACTTCTAACAGGCAAGCCATGGGAGCTGCAATTTTTGGAAAATTTTCAAGTTTCAAGCAGCCTGAAAGGATCATTGTCTCAAGCTTTTCTAAATGAATGCTTTCGGAAGCCTCTTCAGATTTACACAGTGCTTAAGGTTAAGTGAAACAAGCTTCTTGAGAAATCCAACAGAAGCATGGATCTCTACCAAACTTGTACACTGTTCTAAAATCAATGTTTCAAGATTTGGGATTCCTGTGAAATCTGGAGTCCTAATTAGTTTTTGAGAGTGGCTCAAATTCATGAATTTCAAATTGTCCAGGACCTGTATGTACAAGCAAGTGAGACATATATATAAAAAGAAAAATAATAATTAAGAATCCTTTGCTCCAGCCCCATGATATGAATAAAATTAAAGCAAAAAGAGATCAGATCAGAGACAAATAACAAACTAAATAGTTAGATAGATAGATAAACCTTGAATCCTTTCCAAAGTTGTATGACACGGCTGGCTTGCATTTTCAGAGAAACAAGTTTTTGTCCCTGGAAACTAGGAGGCAAACTCTTTGAAGGATATCCATGCCAATCTAGCCACCCTAACTCGCCAGGGAGAAAATTAGGGGCCAGAGAAGCATTTGCATTGTGAAAATTTGAGAAGTCTTAGCTTGGTCATGTGTGTGAAGGCCTCACTACTAACTTTTCACATCTGTTGCAACTTGCAAGTTGAATGCTATACCTTGGATGTTTTCTGTACCCTGACAATATTTCACAAGAAAACAAATTCCTAAAAATGAATTGTATAAATGAAATTAATTAAAATAAGGGATTCGATTGATGCATCGCAACATAATCTATGTGATCACCTGTTTACATACTATACGTACCTCACTTCCTGCAAGTAATTGAGAAATATCCTGAGGTAGCCACAACCTGCTATATTCTTTTTGGATTATCTGAAGCTTCTTGGCGAACAATAGACCACCCATTTCTTGTATTAATTGATGCATCAAAACACGACCTTCTGAAATAGTTATTAGAGATTTCTCCCTGAAAACCTTTATGCCAATGTCAGCGTGGAAGTTGAAACTATTAAGTATTCTTGTAATGGATGTCCTCTTCTTTCCCATTAAAGAAGCATGCAATGTCTAAGAAAACCCTTTGTGTATTTTTTGTTGAGGCTAATGAAACTTAATTTAAGTTTCTCTAAAATCTCATCTTCTGGGATTTCCTTAAGTCGGGCAACTTCACTTCTCCATTCATCAATATCTCTGCCATTTAGGAGGGAGCCAAAAACTTCAAGAGCCAAGGAAGGCCTCCAGCATAGTGTACCACTTGAGCTTCGAGCTCCTCAAATTCCTTGGAAGGCAACAACAACAACTGCTTATTAAATGCATGCTGCCTAAAGAGTGAAAGGCCTTTCAGCTTCCTCTAGCACACTCATTTTAAAATATCCATAATCTCACATTATGGCTAATGAGCAAGGTGTTTATCTTAGTTGTTATGATGATGTCTACTTCCAGGGACCGAACCAATCGTCTGTTTCCAACCAATGATTCCAATGATCCCTTGATCAACATCATCTAGAACAATAAAGCACGTCTTTTGCAATGCAGCCTTTGTCGGATCATCATTTTTCCTTCAAACACATTGTCTATTTTCAAAAATCTTTTAGTGAAAGAATCTTAGATAGAAGTTTCTGTTGCAAGTGCACCACACCATGCTTGCCCGACTCGCTTCTAACTTCATGAATAAAACTACAACCTTGAATTTTTTTGAGATCTTTCTAATACACAGCTCTTGCAATAGTTGTCTTTCCAATCCCGCTCATCCCATGTATTCCAACAAAACGAACCTCATTAGACTCCAAGCCTATCAATCGATATAGTTTCTGCATACGAGTCTCTATCCAAACCAATTTTGGATCATCAATTGACCTTGTTGAACCCAATTTAGTAATGATATTTTCAACAATTTCTGGATGAACTTTGCTTCATGCCTATATATATCACAATAAAAACACAGCAAGTATAAGTCATAAATTAAAGACACAATTTACTGCACGTTTTTCATCAATTGGATGGCTTCACCTCTAAACATAAGCTAAGCATGCAACTTCATGTTGGTAAGTTCAAAAACATTTATCCCAATAATATCATATGGAAAAAGTCATTGTCTAACTTGTCTTCTTACTTTCTTGGTTCAGTTTGCATATTGAAAACATGACTTGATAAAACCCAACTCGAATTGATCTTTTATTTAGACTCCATTTGAAAATCCCGGAAATATCTTTTAGAAAATGACATCATTTTTTATAAAATATTTTAATTTTTTAGTATTTGATTGAAGTAAGAAATTTATCTTTTTCTATTTTGATTGCAAGTTAAAAAAAAAAAAAAACAATACAAATTTTTTGTTTGATCCATTTTTCAAAAAATAATCATATTATTTGTTATATAATAATAATAATAATAATAATAA
The DNA here is from genome assembly GCA_009835305.1 of Ipomoea purpurea. Classification (NCBI taxonomy): domain Eukaryota; kingdom Viridiplantae; phylum Streptophyta; class Magnoliopsida; order Solanales; family Convolvulaceae; genus Ipomoea; species Ipomoea purpurea. The sequence continues at coordinate 4,247 of VALG01010625.1, forward strand.
TAAGAGTTTTTTTTTTTCAAAATGCTCCATCGACTATTACTTATTTCTCAATTTTGCATTTCGACTTTTAATTGCATCAAATGCGATTCCTCGACTTTCAAAAACTCACCCAATTTAGTCTTTGCATTTCGACCTTTTAATTGCATCAAATGCGATCCCTCAAGCTTTCAAAAACTCACCAATTTTAGTCCCTTTGTTACATATTCCGTCTAATTGCATCAAATGCTCGTCTGTTTAGCTTAATATATACACTTAGAAATAGTCGAGGGACCATTTTAGGATGGACTATTTTGGAAAAAAAAACTCTATTATTTATTTATTTTTATGTGTTTATTTTCATTTTTTTTAGACTCTACCAACTTAAATTTGTGTAGATTTTTTCTCACAAATAAAATAATTAAAATCCCACAATACAAACTCAAAATTTTTAATTTTCTCCACATACTCTTTCCCTCTGTCTTAACATACAAACTTTTCCTCTATTCCTATCAAGTTTTACAATAAGTTTCGTAAATTTCATAAATATACTCATATACTTTTTATTTTTATCTTTTTATGTTCACACACAACACACACACACACACACACACACACACACACACACACACACACACATATATATAATATATATATATATATATATATATCATACTAAAAGTTAAATAGACATCACTATGTATCAAATTAAATATTATTTGTTATTGAAAATAACAATATTTTTTTTCAAACTTAGACAACCAAAGAGTGCAAAATGTAGAAAAATGTTGGACTGAAAGGTAAGTTTTCCAGTAAATTTTCTCGGCTGAGCCGAAAAGAAATTAAAATCTCGTTTATGACCGGAAGGTAAGTTTACTTCTCTGTTACACGGCCGATAGTGCACTTCTAGGTTAGAGAGGTGCTTCTGACACTTCTCGGAGCTGAGAAGTACGCTTTACTTCTTGGTCAATGACAAAATGCTGGAAAATATTTTTGAAAGTATGTTTAACTTAGCATGCAAGGCCTTTAGTTCAATTCCATAGTTAATACAAAAACATAACTACCATTTCCAAATCCGTAGCTACTGTTAGAAAAAAAACATAAATTGGCATAAAATGACATTTTAAGTACCTATTTTGTAGTACAAATATAAGTGGAGTTCACTTCTGATTTGGGTCGGGTAAAAGTGGATTCGGTTCTTCTTAGTTAGACGAAAAGATTGATATATTGTACGCTCAAAACGGATAATGGACGAATGAGAATTGATTTTCAAAGTAGACCCAATTGAGTTGGAAAATGAAAGGAAAAAGTCTAAGCTTTTAGTCCCGACTTGGATCAAGCCTTTTCAATCTCAAATGCGGGCGTCGGTGAGGTGGAGAGATCAATATGCCATGCACCCAGTTATCCTTTTGAGCGTGACGAACGCTATATCAGTGTCTCTCGTCTGAGCGTGACGAAGAATCCGGAATCCATCTCTGTTCTGACCCGACCGGGCTAAAGATCGGGAAGGTACCCACCTGATGAATCTGTACCAGCAAAATAGCCACTTAAAATGCCATCCTTAATGCTATTTTTCACAAGATTAAAGTTTGGCGGTGGTATGTAGTGTGATGTGGTCGGCGGGGCGGCGGGCCCCGCGAGGCGGCGCGTGTGATGAATGGCTGGTAGTTAGTGGTGGGTCGCTGGTCCTGCGGGCGGGGAGGCGGGCGCGGGGCTGATGGTGGTCAGTGGTCGGTTTAGGATGCAACGTCCGCCTCGTGCTATATCAATTTAATCCGGGCCTATGAGATTACAGGCCAAGCGCAGAGAGCTTTCAGAGCCATACATGAATTTGGTGCATTTCAATTAGTGACTGACTTTGGGTGCAGAAACGCCTTGTGCCGCCGGCGAATTCTATGATCATTTCGCAGATCCAGAAGGATTAGGACTTAGGCATTAAAGCTAAGGAAACGCACACCCGATGGTGGATCTGATCTGAGATATGAACACTGATTGAGTTTAAGATAGGAGTTATGTTACCCATATTTCAGTTGTTGTCCAGACTCCCAAGGCGACAGATTTGGATACATCCTGCCAGCACTTTCCCACGTCGCGTGGGTCGCTCAGCGCGTCGTTCGTCTCCGTTGCCTTCTCAACCATCTGCTCTCGTGTGTCCTTCAGAAAGGCTTCTCCATACTTTCCGCCTTGCTGGGGTTGCGCGTCACCGTAGGAGTCCGAGGCAGAGAGAGAGCGAGAAGAGCAAACCAGCGAGCGCGTGCCAGACCACTTGCGATGATGTTTCAGCCAGCGTCACTCATAACACCATGTTGGTGGAGATCCAGCGCTACGGTGCCCTTCGAGAGAGACGCGACCGCCATGGGGAACGAATTTCTTCGATGCCGCGTGCTTTCTCAAGTTGCGGCGCGAGATGGAGCGCTTCCTGGCTCCCGGGTCTTGAGACTTCTCGTCATCTTTGAAAGTGTAAATTTCCTCTTGCCCGTGCCATGGCCACTGTAGAGTGGTGCGACCGAGCGAGATTCTTGCGAGCGATCTTCTCCTCTCGCAAACTCAGAGCAAACGCGGGGACATAGGGAAGAACACATGAAACACAAAACAGACAAGGTTTGCGGTCCATGGCGAATTGGTGGAAGAGGAGCCTCGATGCCGCCAAAACTGCGACTTGGCAGTACGCAGACTCGAATATAATGCCAGCTAGGCGCGAAATCGTACGTAATCGTAATGGTGATTCTCGATTCTTGGAGAGGATAATCGGAGCTGAAACAAGGTATAATATTGTGAGTTGCGAACAAAACCCCCTAAAATCGAAACTGAGGGATAAGTAAACAGCCGCCTCTAATTTTTTTTAGCGGCATGATTAGGAGTAGTAAGATATTGAAACAAACGAACCACCAAAGTTGACTGTATTTAAAATGTTGCGATGCCATTATTTTCCACCAATTTTATAAAGGGGTATTGTTTGTTCAAATTTCATCGGATGACATAAGTTGCTAAAGGTTTTGTTTGAAGATGAGTAAGGTAATGTACCTAAAATAATCTATTTGTTATTGAGTCGAATCGTAAGGAATGTTGGAGCGGAGAGTATTAAATTTGTGTGTGCATGAAATAGAGTCAGTTAACATTTCAAAAAAAAATAACCAGAAAGAGATGGATAAACAGAGACAAGTAGCGTTGCATTGCAAAGAGTAGAGAGTGTAAGATTGAGCCTGTCCCTCACTTATTAGAAGGCCATATATCCTTCATAAGTGCACTCGCTCTCCATAACAATTGCTCTTTAATGAGACACTGTTCTAAAAGTGCATAGGCTCTATGCATAGTGCAACTGCTCCACCTCTATTGTTCAACTCCTAATCTTTACTATTTATTGTCTTATTAATTGCTTTGACGAGTTAATTAAGGGTGCATAGGTTGAATCTGAGATCAATGAAGCATGTGATCATCTCAACTAAAAGCTAAGCTAATAGTTGGATTGCACATGGCTCAACACGTCCTCACGTGTGCAGTAAGGTCCAAGCAACACGTGGACTGTAGTTGCTTATCGGCGTGGTCTGGCTCTGATACCAAATTGAAGCATGTGCTCCATTTCACCTAAAAGTCTAAGCTAATAGTTGGATTGCACGATGCTCAACAAGATCAACATGATTATTCAATTATCCTATCACTAACCCACTAATAGTGTGGTTAGGGTTGAAAAATAGAATATTATAATGTTAGTTATCAAGATATAGGAAATGTGTAATTTTGTACAAATTTGAATATCATGCAATTATATTCCATAATTAATTAGCTACCAAAGTGACTACTTTGTGTCCTAGTCATATTTGTAGGAGACCTCAATTAAAGTTTTTAACTTTTAAAGTGATTATTTTTGTCCAACTATATTTTAAGTATAAAAGAAAAATATTTTGATTTATGCTATTCGAATGTATGCCGCACTAGGTGGAAACGGGACTTTAACTAAAAAAAAAAAAAAAAAAAAAAGAGATAAATTAGCTTAGATTGTGCATAAAAGTCGAAAGACAATTATTTTCATCCTCTTGATACTTTGGTGACTAAGGCTCCGTTTGGAAAACAAGAAAATAACTTCTGGAAAATGGGTCATTATTTTTCAGAAAACATTTTCCTTAGGTTGATAGGATATACTTCCCCAGCAAGGTGCTTCGTACGGTCTTATCCATCGGCTATAAACGACGCAGTAACGTCCTCCTTGGCTCGACCGGTATCAACCGAAATCGAGTAACATGCCTTTCCCTACCAAGCCCTCCCAGTCGGATTTTGCATGCATGCTTTCCCAGGGAATCTGTACGTGTCAAAGGCACGTATATTGTTCCCCGTTTGGCCTATAGAATACCTGCATTTATTACGGCAAGGGGGACTTTTGACCGATCTCGAAATTGAGGCACCTGCTCGATGGCCCCCGAGCAACCCACTGTCGTTGACTCTGAGTAGTGGTGACAGCATATAGGTACCGTACACACGAGCCCGTATTAGTACCATCATTTTGGCGCCGTCCGTGGAGACACGATACAAGAAGTTACGTGTGACACGCTCTGATCGGTCCTTAAATATGTATCCGTTCATGGAATATCAGGAGGGTCAGGAGACTGAGATTAGTTCATCTGACCCCGTACACAGCGTGGCTCGCGAGTCGATCTCAATGTTTCACCGGGGCGAGCGGCTACACCTGAAGCGGTGAATTTCGTTCAGCAGGGACACCCGTTCCCAATGATGCTCGGTCAACCGCAATTCAAATACCCAGCGTTATCTGGCCGGAACCATTCAACCCCGCGTTCGGTTATTGGCAAGGTACGCTAGGATTTTATTCTCAAGGATACCCTTACCAGCCAGTTCCCGGATGTACACCTAATAACCTCTCGTGCTTACGCCAACTGCGTCGTATGCTGCTCCAGAGTCATCGCTAACAGAAACCGAGCCGGATCTCCCACGGGACAACCCGGTCATTGCTCGGCGCGTTCAAGGTTGGGCCCGTAGGGGCTAGGGAAGAAGAAGAACCTGCACAAAGAACGAGTGCCTTTGAAAGGCTCTGACAGTTGATGCATCAACGCCTTGGCTCCTAAGTTGAAGGTCGCCGATCAGGAGATTCGCCTATGAGGAGCTCTAACCACGGAGATTCTGGTGAGGTTAGATCGTCTCGATCATAGCGGCGCCGAAGGGTCAATAGAAATGCGCGCGAAGATGTACAATCAGGGGCTCGGGGATTGTTATATCAAGTCCGTCGAGAGTTTAACAGATGGCAACAAGAGCATGAATCCCGGCTGACAGAGGCTACAACGCCATTGTTAGTAACATCCGGATGATGGGAGTGCCGAGCTTTTTATTCCACGTTAACTGCCTGAGCCGCTGAGTGGTTCAAAACATTGGAACCAGGGTCGATCTCTTGTTTTGCGAACCTCGCGACAAAATTTGTGCGAAAGTTCGTGACCTCCAAAATCGTTTGGAAACACTTCATGTATTTGAAAAAGGACAAGCATTAAAATGTGTGCAAACGTGATTGATCTAGAACTTATTAAATTAATGCACAAAATTTAATCAGACAATCACAATCTCACCTAAATAAGTGTTCTCATAAGAACCCTCCTAGGCTCCTCTCTCTCTCTCTCTCTCTCTCTCTCCTCTCTATATATATATAATATATATGTAATATATATATATATATATATATAAACATAATAAGTGTGAATGAAAGTTATACCCCTGATTTATGTCTATTTTTTTCGATAAGTTTTTTTGTACATTATGCTATAAAGGTTGTACATTAAAATATTTGGACAAACATACCTCTACCGTTATAACTTCCGTTATCTTTTCCACTATTATTACTATGCACATGCATCCACCATATATTTTCTTATCTTCTTCATTAATAATAATATATAAACATTATATATTTTAAGTTATATGTTAATTATTACATAAAATACAAATATCAAATTTATAAAAATGATTTACATTATTATTATTATATATTAGAATAATTTAAATATCTAAAATCTAAATATATTTTAAATTTTAATATAATGTATTAATATTGGGCACCTACCTTTTGCGCACCGCGCATAAAAAAAAATACTAGTATATATATATAATCCATCCTTTTAACAATTAAAAATTAAAATTCAAACCCAAAATCAAAACTAATCATTTATCCTTTAACAATTACGAGTAAAAATTTAAAATCTTAAATCCTAAATCCTAAATTTACGCTTAAAATTCCAATTCCTGTAACCGTAGACACCGCAGCTCTCTAGACGATGGCAGACTCTGACTCCAAAGCCGACGTCGCCATCTCTCTGGCCGTTGACGAAGCATAAGCCGACAGGCCCGACACCGCCATCTCCCGTCCTTCCCTGCCACCGCCGCTACCTCCCCTGTGATTCTATGACGAGCCCTACCCTGCCATCTATGAAGGTCGTAGCCTCTCGTTATCCTTCGCTGTGATTCTGCTACGAGATTCCCCTGCCGACCCGTCTCTCGTCATCCCCTACCGTCGTCGTCCTCCCTGCCAACGACGAATCAACTGATCCTTATTTCCTAATTTTATTATTTTGATAATTTTCTTTATTTATTTATTAATTTTTTTTTGGAAATTTAATGATATCTTGTAACGTACTTAGGGTCAGGATGAATTACTTATTTTGTTGTAGTACTGCTATAAGTGGTGGTGTAAAACTCGGCCTAGGTGGCCGCCTCGGGGCTAGGCGGCGCCATGCTGTGCCATTTTTTATTGTAGTCGGTCATTACTCGGTCAGCCGCCTTTGCCAAAATCAGCTGAGTCGTCCGATTTTGACAGATAATTTGTTTGATTTCGTTCGATTTTGACGGATTTTGTCTGATTTCATCTTTCATTAATTATTGATTTTAATATTATTATGATGTTATGACTTATAAATTATCATTGTTTCATTTATTTGGATGCGTTATTTGATTGAATGTTTAAAACAGCTTCATTCAAATTGTGAAACTACAAGTCTGTCACTATTTTTTAAATTTTTTTGTGCCCGTCTAGCGCCGCCTAGATTCCGGTTAGGCAATCATGGTTATAAGAGTTGTTTAATGAATGATGTTTATATATATATATATATATATAGCGTCCCAGGCTCCTCATACCCCGTGGACCAGCCTTATCCACTGGTTTTGCCTTGCCATGGGTTGGAACGGGCTCCCTCCCTTGTTCCCAGGTGGTGTCGAACACATAAATATCCCTTAGCCATCGCAAAGGATTAGTAACCCAATCACGAATGAATTGTCACAAACTTGTTTTCCGACGTCTCGTGCGGCCTTAGCTATTCTTTCCTTGGCAATAGCAAAGTCAGCCAAGTCAGCCTCTTGCTCGACCCTCGGATGTATGCTAAATAAACAGTGGGATGGCTAGAAAAACATATGCGAAGTAAACCGTGGGATGACTAGGAAAACAACTAAGGCAAAAATATTACAAAACAACTAATTAAGGCAAGAATATTACAAAAGCACTTGAAAACTAGAAAAGAACTTCGATTACTTTGAACACTTGAACTTCCTTGGATGGTTTACAAATGAGGCCCATTGTGGGGGTATTTGTACCCATCCCGCCCCTTAATGGAGGATGGTGATTTATTTAATTTGATCCTAGGGTCAAGATTTATTCTCTAGAATCCTGCAAGAATTTTTACCAAGATTTTTTAATGTTCTAAAATATTCTAAGTATCACTCCAACTTCTAGTGTTATGTACATGCGTGTACCGCGCGTTATATATATATATATATATGTGTGTGTGTGTGTGTGTGTGTGTGTGTGTGTGTGTGTGTGAAATGGTGACTTTCTAGTTCCCCATAAAAATAATCAAGTATATTGATCATCTAGAAAA
>VALG01010626.1:0-13753 GCA_009835305.1 Ipomoea purpurea
CACACTCGTTCCGCAACTGTGCGCTACTTGGCTGCACTCGTTCCGCATAAGTCCGCAACTTGGGCACCCTCGTACCGCAACTTTCCGCAACCTGGGCGCCCTCTTCCGCATAAGTCCGCAACCTGGGCACCCTCGTACCGCAACTTTCCGCAACCTGGGCAACCGCAACCTGGGCACCCTCGTTCCGGCAAGTCCGCAACTTTCGCAACCTGGGCGCCCTCGTTCCGCATAAGTCCGCAACTTGGGCACCCTCGTTCCGCAACTTTCCGCAACCTGGGCACCCTCGTTCCGCACCGCAACTTGGGCACCCACGTACCCCAACTTTCCAACTTGGGCACCCACCAACTTTCCGCAACTTGGGCACCCTCGTACCCCAACTTTCCGCAACTTGGGCACCCTCGTTCCGCAACTTTCCGCAACCTGGGCGCCGTTCCGCAACTTTCCGCAACCTGGGCGCCCTCGTTCCGCATAAGTCCGCAACCTGGGCACCCTCGTTCCGCAACTTTCCGCAACCTGGGCACCCTCGTCCCGCAACTTTCCGCAACCTGGGCGCCCTCGTTCCGCATAAGTCCGCAACTTGGGCACCTCGTTCCGCAACTTTCCGCAACCTGGGCACCCTCGTTCCGCATAAGTCCGCAACTTGGGCACCCACGTACCCCCGCAACTTGGGCACCCTCGTACCCCAACTTTCCGCAACTTGGGCACCCTCGTACCCAACTTTCCGCAACTTGGGCACCCTCGTTCCGCAACTTTCCGCAACCTGGGCGCCCTCGTTCCGCAACTTTCCGCAACCTGGGCGCCTCGTTCCGCAACTTTCCGCAACCTGGTCGTTCCGCATAACTCCGCAACTTTCCGCAACCTTGCCACACTCGTTCCGCACTGTGCGCTACTTGGCTGCCCTCGTTCCGCATAAGTCCGCAACTTGGGCACCCACGTACCGCAACTTTACCCCAACTTTCGCAACTTGGGCACCCACGTACCCAACTTTCCGCAACTTGGGCACCCTCGTACCCAACTTTCCGCAACTTTCCGCAACCTGGGCGCCCTCGTTCCGCATAAGTCCGCAACCTGGGCGCCTCGTTCCGCATAAGTCCGCAACTTTCCGCAACCTCGCCACTCGTTCGCAACTGTGCGCTACTTGGCTGCCCTCGTTCCGCATAAGTCCGCAACTTGGGCACCCACGTACCGCAACTTTCCGCAACTTGGGCACCCACGTACCCAACTTTCCGCAACTTGGGCACCCACGTACCCCAACTTTCCGCAACTTGGGCACCCTCGTACCCCAACTTTCCGCAACTTTCCGCAACCTGGCGCCCTCGTTCCGCATGAGTCCGCAACCTGGGCGCCCTCGTTCCGCAACTTTCCGCAACCTGGGCGCCTCGTTCCGCACCGCAACCCCTCGTTCCGCATAACTCCGCAACTTTCCGCAACCTTGCCACACTCGTTCCGCGACTGTGCGCTACTTGGCTGCCCGTTCCGCATAAGTCCGCAACTTGGGCACCCACGTACCGCAACTTTCCGCAACTTGGGCACCCACGTACCCCAACTTTCCGCAACTTGGGCACCCACGTACCCCAACTTTCCGCAACTTGGGCACCCACGTACCACAACTTTCCGCAACCTAGGCGCCCTCGTTCCGCATAAGTCCGCAACATGGGCACCCTCGTACCACAAATTTCCGCAACTAAGGCACCCACGTTCCGCATAAGTACGCAAATGTCCGCAACTCGGGCACCCTCGTTCCGCATAAGTCCGCAACTTTGGAACCCTCGTTCCGCATTAGTCCGCAACTTGGGCACCATTGTTCCGCATAAGTCCGCAACTTAGGCCGCATAAGTCCGATACATAGGCACCATCTTTCGTCATAGGTCCGATACATAGGCACCTATCTTTCCAGAATAAGTCCGAAACCATGTAAGCACCTCTTATCCTTATATTCCCGACTACACAAAGATCGCGCTATACTTCGGCACCCTCTATTATCCGCCCTAAGTTTCAGCAAACGTACTACGGCACAACATTTCGTTCGCAAGTAACCGCAACCAGCAACTTGAATTCACAATCCATATCCACGACATACACTGATCACACTTATGTGCACCTCTGTTATACGTCATCAATAAAGATCGCAAACTTTCTTGGCACCCATTCTCATAATTCGCATAACTGTGCCAAGCACCAATAGATTGTATCAAATCCTTTATACCCGCATTTGCAGTTACCCGCTATACGTCTTCGTGACTTCACATGTGCTACTATCAGACGATCCGCTAAACCGTAATTTTACTCAATTTATCTAGTCTTCGACTACATTTCTACTCGAATCAACTTACTTTTTCAAACCTTAGGAATTTATTCGTAGACTCGTTCTTTTGAATTGAGGAAACAGATCGACTCTAATTGATGGAAAGATTCACATCGATGTGATGAACGCTACATGGATTACTTCCAAGTTTTTGAATTCGAAAAAGGGTTTCTCGTAGTTAAGATTTTGCCCATATCATTGTTGCATTGGAATAATCTGGGACAATATCCATCTTATTTGATCCTTGCTAGGTATATCAATTTGGTATTCAGAGCCTAGGGTTATCTCATCTCTTATCTTAAATACTACTTTTTTTCGTAGTCTATTCCATTAAAAAACCCTAAAAAAATTCCTTTGCTATATAATTTCTTGAATCTTATGATACATTTTTCAGTTTCTTGAAAAAAATCCGAAAGAGTTTCCCTTTTTCCCGTCCTATACCAAAAGGAACTCACACCTCCCAAGCACCATATACCACAATTCATGTCAAGCAAAACAACCCCAATCTTCACCTACCTATATCCAAAGCGCATTAAACCGCAAATCACGTGCAATCACACCTGTCCAATTTTCGTGTTCTGTGACCGTTTCAAAGAATGAAATATATCGTGAATTCCACTGTTGATTTATCTGAAATTTGATATGCTCTGTGATCTCCTTTGGGCTTTTTGAAGGGGTGTGTTCCTCCTTCGTTACGAATTTTGTTCATATTTACCAGTATTATTTGGACGCTTTAATTCAATAAATTCCTTAAGTTTTTGCTTTACACTGTGGTGAAACCGTTTATAGCTAATTGTGGGCTCAATTAGTGGCCATCGTTACATCGACTAGCAATGATTCGTGACTCAAATCATTCCTTCTTCACCTTAATTTAGTTCGGACTCGTTCTTGAAATCCGAAGGAAAACTAAATACCACTCTAGTTGATTGAAGATTGCATCTCGAGAACTGAACTACCAATGGAATCTCAAGACTGTGAGATTCAAGAACAAAGGTTTCTCCGCAGGTTAGTATTTTGGATTCATCTCGTATTCTTGCATTGACATTCTGGACAATACTCCAATCATTACTTTGAATCTTGACTAGATTCATACACTACGCCATACTATTAAAGTAAGTTTAAATGTTTCAAATAAAGCATAACTTATATATAATACACTAATATACTATTGTTCACTTACAAACTAAATACAACTATATACACCCAATTTTTCATATCAAAATTCATAAATTCTTAATTACAATTTCTAAAATCATAGAGGAAGCATTAACTAATCAAGAAAATCGTTACGCCACACTTAGGCAACAAACAACCTAAGTGCTAAGGCTAAATTTACAATTTACCAATTACAATAAACAATCAAATATTACTGAGTACAAAAACAGCTAACAAATCCAACTGCGAACAATAAATAACCTAGGTGGTTGCATCATTCTCATGCCCAAGCTCATGGCAAGAGTTCCTACAAAAGCAATTAAAGAATAGAAAACAAAAGAACCACACAATCCATAAGCTCCGGTAAGATCGACTTTACCGCCGTCAACACATCTCTCACATACATTAGACACATCAGGAGTAGATAGTTTGCATCTAAATGACCTTAAACAATTTTTATTTGCATCAACAAACCAATAAGCTTTAACTTTAACCATTTAAAACATAAATACGAAACCAATTATGACACATGTCAAGTCAAAATAAACTCCTAACAACTTGTAACCAACGATAACGCATTGCGTACCATAATGCCAAAAACATCCACATTATTCTTCCTGCAAACGCATTTCCATATACGCCGAACTCATCCCTGCAAACAATATAATAACATCCTCAATTAACTTCCAACATCTATTTAAATCATCAAAGTCAGATAATAGCGGAGACAAGTCCAAAAACTAACTTTCCAATCATAACCAAATAGAGTTTCCAAACTCTCAAAAATAATAACCAAAGAGAGAATTTCAATCTCGCAACATAATCTCAAAATAGTATTACCAAAGAGAGAATTCCAACCTCTCAATTTATCTCTTTCCAAGAGAACATCATCCAACAATACATTTAAATTTCTAAAAATCAATCACACATGATATATATAAATTGCCAAGAAGAAATGGGTACCAAATGGAGGATTTTCAAATTCTCAAAAATATATTTTCATGAACAGGGAGTTTTCTCGGCTCCCTAGTGAGTAAGCTTTTACGTCACTGCTCACTCCTCAAAGCAACAGGGAAGTTAATATAAACCCCCTAGTGAATCCACAAAATAGAGAGTTTTTAGGCTCCCTAGTGAGTCGGTATATTCCAACCGCTCACTGCACAAAACACCAGATGGCACCACTTTCCATTGACGAAATATATATATATATATATATATATCTAAAACCTCAAAAGTTCACAACTTAAAGAAAAATCTTTCCACCCAAATAATACTTTCAACTTTACACCTGAATCTATAACCTTTGTACCAATATTTCCAAAAATGTATTTCTAAACAATAAACATCCTATTAACCTCATAGATATAACACAGATTAGCGTATTCCACAGCTAATTATTATGAACACAACTCTCCATATTTTTAAAAATGATAATAGTACTGATATTTCACAAGCAAGCAACTTTTCAATATCTTAAATAAGAAACTGACAAAAATTTTCAGAAGGTATGACATTAATTGCAAAATTTACTGAGAAAAATCGGTAACACATTTTCCCATGAAATTTTTTAGATAATAGTTACGGTGAGTCTAGATTATACACAAAAAATTTCAAGTCAATTCAAGTTCACTACTACAGAAATGATATACTACGTCGCTTAATAGAAGGCGGTTTTTTAAATAACCGCCTTCTATTATATTTTGTTATACTACGACACATAATAGACGTCGGTTTTCTAATAACCGCCTTCTATTATATACTACGGCACATAACAGATGGTGGTCTTTAAATAACCGCCTTCTATTATATACTACGACACTTAATAGACGACGGTCTTTAAATAACAACCGTCTATTATATACGGCGTCACTTAATAGACGGCGGTTGTTAAATAATCGTCTTCTAATATATATTTACGTCACTTAATAGACGGCGGTTTTAAATAACCGCCTTCTAATATATATTTACGCCACTTAATAGACGGCGGTTTTTAAATAACCGCCGTCTAATATATATTTACGTCAATTAATAGACGGCGGTTCTTAAATAACCGCCGTCTAATATATATTTACGTCACTTAATAGACGGAGGTTGTAAATAACCGCCGTCTAATATATATTTACGTAATAGACGTCGGTTTTAAATAACGCCTTCTAATATATATTTACCCACTTAATAGACGGCGTAAATAACCGCCGTCTAATATATATTTACGTCAATTAATAGACGGCGGTTATTAAATAACCGCCGTCTAATTTATATTTATGTCACTTAATAGACGCGTTTGTAAATAACGCCTTCTAATATATATTTATGTCACTTAATAGACGGCGGTTTTAAATAACCGCCTTCTAATATATATTTACGTCACTTAATTAATAGACGACGGTTCTTAAATAACCGCCGTCTAATATATATTTACGTCACTTAATTAATAGACGACGGTTCTTAAATAACCGCCGTCTAATATATATTTACGTCACTTAATAGACGGCGGTTTTAAATAACCGCCTTCTAATATATATTTACGTCACTTAATAGACAACGGTTCTTAAATAATCGCCTTCTAATATATATTTACGTCACTTAATAGACGGTGGTCGCCGTGTAAAGTTTGTGATACTCCATATTTTTTTGGGCATTGTACGAGGACCGTATGTGCATACCACTAATTTTATCACCGCCGTGTATTTATAAAAATAACCGCCGTGGTAAGTGTGTTTTGTAGTAGTGGTCCTACAAGTATTTTTTCCTGAAATATTTCCTGACATTGCGCCAGACAAAAATTGAACTGGCAGCACAATCCTCCACTTTACGAAATTTTTCTAGAAAACCCGAAACATATTTTTAACCAAAACTTTTTACAAACATCAATTATAAACAAGTCTAGGCTTTTCGATAAAATATTTCAAGCAAAATAATAATTTTAGGAAGAATTTTTCACGAAATTTTATTTCCAGCTGCGTCAGTCAGAATTTTCTCAGGCAATGATCAAATTGAGTAAAATTTATCCTTTTTAATCACCACAGAATCACCCACCATATCACATACGTAGGGAAATTTCAAAACATCTAAACTCATATATCTACTCACCTAATATAATCAATAAATTACAACACTAAATATCATCAATTTTTCAAATCTACGGCTTTTTTTTTTTTTTTTTTGGTCTCCAATAACACCTCCACTAAGGCTCGAACCCACAATCTTCAAAATAGAAATCTAACCTGGGTACCATTAGACCACATTATAATTTACTTGTAATACATTATTGATTTGTAGTGACTATTGGATGTTGATGGCAATTTGTCCTCAACTTAATGAAACTTATTGGGTTTGAATTCAATTGGAGCCAGCCACGTGAGTGACATCAAGATATTGTTGAAAGTATTGAACTTATAAGTATTAATATGTATAATTAATAAAGTATGCATGATGTCATAAAGTATTTATGTATACTAATCTCTTATAATTTTAGGTGGTCAATTAGCAAAGTTGTTGAGAAGCAATGGATCAACTCGTTCACCAAAATGGGCTAAGGTTTTGGTAAGTATTTTATACATTTGTAAAACTACATATTTAATTGTTTTTTATTAAATAAAATTTTAAATGTAGTTTAATTCAAATGTAGTGTGCTCAACAAGTTGGAAGTACGACATGTGGATATTACGTGATGAAATACATGCTTGAAAATTCTTTCCAAATAAGTAATGTGCTGGAATGGATAAGGCATTGTAATTTATATAATATCTTTCTCTTTCTATTTTTAAAAATGCTAGCTTACCAATTTATTAATAATTATCAACTTTGTAGATTGTTGAGAGAGTTCGTGGATCGAGCTAAACTCAACAAGAAATTGATCAAGTAAGAGACGTATGGGCCGACTCTTTGTTGATGTATGTTAAGTATGTAAATTGAAACAAATTGGATATATATAGGGTTTTGATAATGTTAACTTGTATTTATTAATTATATCAAATTGTGAGATTTATTACTTTTATTACTTGTTTCATTATAAAAAAGTTAGATTCTACATATTTTTCTGTGGTTGTGGTGCAATAATTAGCAGTTTTGTTGTGTTGTGAAAAATTGAGAAGGTTTAGGTTGTGGTTGTGGTGTGAGATAATTTGAGCAGTTTTTGGTATACAAGGACAAATTAAAACTGTTCATATTAAAAAAAACATACAATGTCGCTAATTATATAGCCGACGTTGTATATATTTTTTTAAAAAATAAAATACAGTTTACAATGTCGGCTAGTTATAATTACCCGACGTTGTATATTATTTTTTAAAAAAATAAAATACCTACAACGTCGGCTAAATTGCTATTAGCTGACGTTCTATAGTATTTAAAAAAAAAAACATAAAATACCTACAATGTCGGCTAATACTAATTAGCCGACGTTGTAGGTATTTATTAATTAAATTAAAAAATATACATAACGTCGGCTATTTCTTTAGCCGACGTTATAGATAATATATACAATGTCGCCCAGAACAACTTCAGAACTTAGCCGACGTTAAAAGTGTTATTTAGCCTACGTTAAAAGCCTGCTGTGTAGTAGTGGCTTGAACTCTAGGTGTTTAAGTACTTTGGATAAGAGGATTTTAGGACGCACGGTGTGCTTTGAGTTTATTTATCGCTTTTTGTTAAGTTTTCCTATACTTGTTCCTTGTTTAGCTTTGATTCTTTTAGTTTAGGCACCGGGTAAGGTTGCAAATTCCTGACACTACATCTATGACAATGTTAACCTTGTAGAACCCAACATGGCACACCAAGAAGCAGTGCAAGGACTCCTGAGGTACCGGCTAACGAACAGTTAACCTAGAACCTGCATCAGTTGACTCAGATCGCCCAGTCACAGACCAACGCTGTAACACCCTGTGTTATGACTTTCAAACCCAAATTAATTATGTAATTAATCCGCTAAGAATTGTTAAAAAGGAATTAATTTAGTGAAAATTCCCTTAATTAATTAATGAGGTCCGCAATGGACCACAGACCCTTGCCTAAACTAGAGCCTTTAAGTCTTTAGAAATAAAGGAAGTGGGACTTTACCACTTAGATCCTAACTAGGATTCCTGAATCTATAAATAGAGCATTAGGGAGCACTTAGAACCCTTTTCCATCCATATTTACATCACACGAAAATCTCCCCTAGAAACCTAGCCAGGGAATTCCCATCACCAATCCTATGGAGATCAATCGGAGTAAAAACCTTTGGAAGGAACCGTGGGAGCTAAAGAAGATTTAATTAAGGCTGAGAGGTGACCCATTTCATACAAAACATATTTTCCTTGCTATCGTTTATTTATTAGCTCCTTGGAATGATTGTATGTGTGATCTTGTAATTATACCTTGTTAGAGCTGTCCTAGGGTTTATATTATGGATTCGCGATAATCTTGATGTTCTTGATATTCGTGAGTGTTTATATGCATGTTATTGTGTATAAGCATGTTAGAGCTTGTCGTTAGGGCCTTTATATGATGGCTTCTTGATGTTCTTGCAGTTCTTGATGCTCGTGAACCGTTATGTGTTTATCTTTGAGTCTTGGCATGTTTAGACTTTGTGTTTAGGGTTCAATTGTGTTGTTTCTGGGCATATTCTATGTGTTCAAGTCCCTATTGTTGTTGATATGTGTTGGGATGTGTTTGGAATTGATTTGGGTGAAGTGATGAATCCCTAGAGCTGGGAAAGTGCCAAGGGAAACATCTGTACCAGCGGGTAGTCGGTGGGGGGACGAACCCCACCTGACCACCCGCCAGTACGCTCACCTGTACTAGCGGGTGGACGACCACCTGCCGTTCGCCTACTTGTACGGGGGGCGTGGTGTGTCATTTTCCCACGCTTGTTGTTTCCCCGTGCCCCGTTGTGCACGTTTGATGTTTGGGGGTCTAGTTTGATGTTCGGGTACCGTTTTAGGAGTTGAGTCTTGATTATTTGTATGTGGTTAAATTGGTATCCCGTTGGCCCTAGGGTGAGATTTGTATGTTCTCTTGAGAGCCTTGTGCCTCCCTTTTGTTGTGGCATTGTGAATATTGAGTATTGGTATTGAGTATTGATCTTTGTTGATTTACCATTGAATGTTGATTGTTATGTGGTTGTCCATGATGAGAAAAGAGATGTGATTGGTGGAAAAGAGATAGGTTGGCGGTTTGGCACTAGAGTGCTCGGTTCTTGTGCTATAGGCACAGGCCATTTGATTACATTGTGGCTATATGGGCGCAACCGTGGTGCTTCAGATCAGTGGTCTTTGCGCCGTATGTGTGGGCCGCGCAGAGACATGAGGGATCGCGGGGTTTACGAGCCGGAGGCGATATAAGAGTGGTGGAGGTTACATGTTGCGAACTACCGAACAGTAAGGTGGAGAGGCGTCACAGTTCGGAACGCTTGGTATCCCCAAGCGGGTGGATCGTGGCGTGTGTTTGTTATTGATTGTTATTATCAAGTCGCTTGGTCATTGTATTGTCTTGTGGTTTTAGGTTGCATGCTAGTACCTTTATGCGTAGTTTACACTGTTCAAGTCTGTTGTTAGGCCTTGAGTCTCGTTCTTGGGTTTAAAGCTAGAGTTGTTCAGGACTATATATGTATTCTTCAATCTTGAATGGTTTCCTTATATCTACCTATATTGTACTCAACGCGTGGGAGTGGTTTACTCATCATTATTCGATGGCGGTTGTTACGCCATATGTTTTTCAGGTACTGATCAATAGCTTTGGAGCGCGCTAGTTGGACTCATGGATTTAGCTTAGATAGCTCTAGTATATAGTTAGATGGCCTCTGTGCCTTGAATTGTATTGAATATTGATTTGTGGGTTATACTTGCTTAGTTAGTTTAGCATGTGCATCTAGGTTCTCAAACCTAGATGTGGCATAGCACACCGACTATTATGCTTAGCTTCGGCTATGTTTAGGTAACAATGATAGATTCGCCTTTATTTCATAAGCTTTAAATGTTTTAAAAATTAGGGGTGTTATAAACGCCCTTCTCAACAACAATAATAATAACCATCCACCACCCATAGACACCACGACGTAGCTCATCAAGTGTCGAGTCATCGTCCCCCTATCTTTGCCGGGGAAGAAGACCCTGCGATACTCGAGGAATGGGTTCGGACGTTCGATAAGATCTTCGAGGTAGTGGAGTGGCCCGAAGAGCACCGCGTCGAATTGGCATCGTTCTACTTTGGGCACGAGGTAGACTTATGGTGGGTTCATGAAGGCCCCGCCTATAGGTGGGAATCGGGTTTCAACTAGGAAACTCTGAGGGCAAACTGCGAGAACACTTTTACCCCTCGCACGTGAGAGCAGCATCTGTACGAAGAGTTCCTTCACGTAAAGCAAGGAGTCTCTGGTATATACCACCGAAGATTCTTAGATCTGGCACGCTTCGCTCACGTGTTGTTCCCTACTGAGGCAACTAAGGTAGAGAAATTTGTTGCCGGTCTCAACTTCGATGCTAGGAAAGCCTTGACCGTAAATAAGCCAAGGATTCTCAATGATGCCTACATTAGCGCCGCTGATCTTTATCGGATTCAGTTGATGCAAGAGGAGTCCAGAGACAAGCAAAGAGAAGAACGATAGAAGTGGCGGTCCTAACCTCAAAAGGGCAAGGAATGATTCCAACGTAAGGGCAACTTATCCGCAAGCCCAAGGCCCACCTAAAGGAAACAACAAGGGAAAGGGAAGGCATTTCCTGTGTAGGTGGTGTGGCAGGGACCACCCAGGGAATGATTGCCAAGGAAACGTTGTACTATGCTACAATTGTGGGAAGAGGCCCATAAGGCCTTTCAAGTGTAACCAACCGACAGTGCAAGACCACCGCCCACAGAGCAACGGGAAATACGAACAGTTGAGGAAACTACGGAGCACTTGGGAAGGTGTTCATCAAGAGTCGCACTCAAGCCGAAGCCGAGGCTGAAGTCGAAATTGAAACCAGGAACCGAAGCCGTACCATAGGGGAGAAAGACGAGGACCTTATAGGTAACCTTTTTTTTTGCGGATAAAATTAATTAATAATCCAATTATCTTAACTCCGTGCCCACCCATGGAGAACAAACCAAGTGTAGCCTAAGAGTCTCAAACCCTAGACCTTTCCTTCCCAAAACCAAGACCTTTAACCATTAAACCACAAGTGTTTCTTAAAACTTAAAGGATCCAAAACCTTCTTAACCCTCTTTCCAAATCCCAAATCAAAAACCTTCCCTATTCTTGCAATTTTCCCCACCCAAAAAATTCTTCTCTCTCTCTCTTTCCCTCACACAGAGGTCGGGACTCCGTCCATCACCCGGCACCACCCTCGACGACCTCCCAGCCACCGTCAAGAGACCCGCTGCCACCGGACCTGTGAAACCCCGTAAATCCAAACTCTAATCGAGGATTAATTAGAGAATTAATCCTAGTCTCTTTGTTAATTTATATTCCAAAAAATCCTGAAATTCAATAGTCGAGGGACTAGATTTTGACTAGTCTTAAGTCAAAGGGTTGTACTTGTGCTTCTTGAGTTGTGCCCGTTGTTCCCTTGTCATTCCAACTTTAGTAAGGGTAGGGATGTCTTTCTACCTAAGGTTTTTGGTTCAAGCTAACCTAACAACAATCCTTCATTTCTTCACCTACAATCATAAACCAAAAATCTCTAGCTTTCTCTAATAGGTGTAGCTTCTTCTCAAAGCTAGGATTTGAGGCACCAAGTCTTGCAAGTTTGTCTCTCAAGATTCCTACTTTCTTCATCTTGAGCATAGGCGAGGGTAAGATCCTTGGTCTTTTGGTGTTTTTAACCTCCTTTTAGGTGTCTTTTTCTAAAGATAGAATCTTTGTTGTGTTTTGGTTTGTGTATGAAGTTGGTGTGAAAGAGGAGCTTTAGGAAAGGCTTCTAAGGGTGCTAAGAGGAAGTTATTAGGCTACAAAGCTAACCATGCTTTACAAAACCTATTTTCTTACTATATGATGATTCTTGGCTTCTACTTGTGATTCTTGGTTTGATTTGTGAGATTTGATGCATTATCTTGTGGTGATGCATGTCTAGAGCTTGTTCTTAGGGTTCTTGAATGCCATTTCTTGGCTATTTCTTGGGTTTCAAGTCATATTATTGTTGTGTGTGAGATTTTGGGTGTTTTGGACTTGAATTTGGATTGTTATTGAAAATCCGCGAAGGGATGTTTGGATTACAGGGTATACCCGCGGGGTGGAACGGCGGGCAGAGGCCTACCCACCGCCCCACCCGCGGGAAACAATGGCCTCGTGGATATGTACCGGCGGGTGGTTGTCCACCCGTGGCCCCACCCGCGGGGAACGTGTATGGTGGTTGGCGGGGATTTGTTCCCCATGATTCTTTTGACTATGTATTGATGTTTTGACCTCCCGATGTTGTTTTATTGGGCTATTTGTGAGTCTTCTTGATGTTTCGTATGTCTAGAACGGAATGTTAGGAATCATGTAGAATTTGGTGTCTTTGAATCATGCTAAGGGTCCGACTTTGTGATTCGTTGGGCTATTGTGAGTCTTGAATATTTTTGGAACTGACTTTTGTGGTTAGACCCGTTTGATAACATGCTAGTTTAGATGTTCGAACATGCTGTATGTGTGGTTTGGGTTTCTTTCCTATTGGGATTGGCAACTATGTGTTTGACAGTCATTTGGTGTTGGATTGTGATCCTTGCGTTGTTGAGTATCGTTTTCATGTCTCTGTTGTTGGATCTTTTGATTGATTCTATGATTGAACGTATGTAAATCGCTGTACCCTTTGATTGATACTTGATTAAGGTTATATTGGGTACCTTAGTCTTCTTGGTAATAATGACTTGTGTGACTATGATTTATATGTTGGTGGTTGTTACTTGAGCTTGGCTCACATGTTGGTGGTTGTGTGAAATGAATCGTACCCTCGTGTACTGATATGTTGGTGGAAATGTTGGTGGTTGTTGGTGGGGGAACGTAATGACGGTTCCGGAGGCATAAGGTTGGACTCAGAAGTACAGGGGTTACTCAGAGGTAATGTTGGAACTGAAATGAGGCCGGGGTAGCCATAAGGTTGGAACTGAAATAAGGCCAGGGTAGCCATAAGGTTAGAACAGGGCTGTGATACCCCATATTTTCTGGGCACTGTACGGAGACCTACGTGCATTACGTAACTAAATTATTTAGAGTTTCCTAATCCATATCATTTTAGGAATATTATTCATTGAGCATAATAGCTTCCTAATTCTAATATAATATGTAAACGCATATACTTGCCTTAATAATAAATATAGTTTAAATATTTTCCTAAGCCTAGTAATATTAATATATCT
>VALG01010628.1:6365-28131 GCA_009835305.1 Ipomoea purpurea
AATTTCCAGGGTTCAACAAGCAATCGATCTTTCACGATCAGGGGAGTAATACTCTTTGTAGTAGCGGTACTTATATATCGTATTAACAATCGAAATATGGTCGAAAGAAAAAACCTATATTTGACAGGGTTTCTTCCTATACCTATGAATTCCACTGGACCCAGAAATGATCGATTGGAAGAAGCTGTTGGGTCTTCCAATATCAATAGGTTGATTGTTTCGCTCCTGTATCTTCCAAAAGGAAAAAAGATCTCTGAGAGTTCTTTCCTGAATCGGAAAGAGAGTACTGGGGTTCTCTCAATAACAAAGAGGAATTCTAGTTGTAAGATATCTAATGAAACCGTCGCCGAAATTGAGATCTTATTCAAAGAGAAAGATAGCAAATCTCTGGAGTTTCTTTTTGTATATTATATGGATGATGATTCGACCCACAAGGACCATGATTGGAAATTGGCTGATCCTATTTTATTGGAAAGATTAGCGAAAGACTGGATTTCTTATCTTATGTCTGCTTTTCGTGAAAAAAGACCAATTGAAGCGGGGATTTTCTTCAAACAACATGAGCATGTTTCCCATCTCTTCTCGAGAAACAAGGGGCTATCTCGTTGCAAAATTGTACTCAATTTCATATGTGGAAATTCCGCCAAGATCTCTTCCTTTTATTCCCTAGTTGGGGGAATAATCCGCCCGAATCGTATTTTTGGTTAGGCAATGTGTGGTTGGGAAAGAAGGATCGGTTTTTTAGCAAGGTACGGAATGTATGGTCAAATATTCAATATGATTCCACAAGGTCTAGTTTCGTTCAAGTAACGGATTCTAGCCAACTGAAAGGATCCTCTGATCAATCCAGAGATCATTTGGATTCCATTAGTAATGAGGATTCGGAATATCGCACATTGATCAATCAAAGAGAGATTCAACAACTAGAAGAAAGATCGATTCCCTGGGATCCTTCCTTTCTTCAAACGGAACGAAAAGAGATAGAATCAGACCGATTCCCGAAAAACCTTTCTGGATATTCCTCAATGTCCCAGCTATTCACGGAACGCGAGAAACCGATGATTAATCATGTTTCCGGAAGAAATGGAAGAATTTCTTGGGAATGCTACAAGATCCGTTCGTTCTTTTTTCTCTGATAGATGGTCAGAACTTCATCTGGGTTCGAATCCTACTGAGAGGTCCACTAGAGAGCAGAAATTGTTGAAGAAACATCTTTCTTTTGTCCGGCGATCAGAAATAAAGAAATGATTCATTTATTCAAAATCATTACGTATTTACAAAATACTATCTCAATTCATTCTATTTCATTAGATCCGGGATGTGATATGGTTCCGAAGGATGACCCGGATCTGGACAGTTCCAATAAGATTTCATTCTTTAACAAAAATCCATTTTTTGATTTCTTTCACCGATTCCATGAACGGAACAGGGGAGGATACGCGTTACACCATGATTTTGAATCAGAAGAGAGATTGCAAGAAATGGCAGATCTATTTACTCTATCAATAACCGAGCCGGATCTGGTGTATCATAAGGGATTTTCTTTTTCTATTGATTCGTACGGATTGGATCAAAAAAAATTCTTGAATGAGGTATTCAACACCAGGCTGAATCGAAAAGAAATCTTTATTGGTTCTGTCTCCTGTTCTTTTTCGTTATGAGGAGAATGAATATTTTTTTCGAAGGATCAGACAAAAACGGGTCTGGATCTCCTGCGGGAATGGTTTGGGAGATCTAAAGCAAAAAATGGTGGTATTTGCTAGCAATAACATAATGGAAGCAGTCAATCAATATAGATTGATCCGAAATCTGATTCAAATCCAATATAATAGGTACATAAGTGTATTGAATCGATTCTTTTTAATGAATAGATCCGCAACTTCGAATATGGAATTCAAAGGGATCAAAAAGGAAAGGATACTCTCAGTCATAGAACTCTAATGAAATATATGATCAAACAAGATTATGCATATATATACAAATGGTCCAATGGGAGCAAGAATTGCCAGGAACATTTGGAACATTTCCTTTCTGAGCAGAAAAGCTGTTTTCAAGTGCATTTTCAAGTGCAAAAGAGCCGTTTTCAAGTAATGTTTGATCAATTACGTATTTATACACGTATTCGTATTAATCAATTTTTGATGAATTATTCTGAGGTTTGCAAGAAATTCGAAAAAGATGTGTATAAGTTGCTTACTTTCTTTTTGCCCAAGTGGTCCAGGTCACTTCGTTTCTTTTTCCTTTTCTCCCAGTCACTTCGTTTTTTGGGCAAGTCACTTCATTTTTTGGCCAAGTTGCTTTTCTTTTTGTCTAATTCACTTTCTTTTCCTTTTTCCTGTGTAAGTTTTGGGAATACCCCATTCATAGGTCCGAAATCAACATCTATGAATTGAAAGAACAATAGTTTTTGTTCATTTATTTTTCTTCATCTAATAAAAGTTAAATACTTGGTGTAATTACATCTTCATTCAATAAAAACTAAATAATCGGTAGAAATTATACTTTGTGAGAGTATACGTACTACTTTCCTATCTTAAATTTAGTTTTCTTTTTCATCATTTTGGCTGTAGCAGTAGGACCACTACACTACATCAGTGTTCCATGGTTATCAAGGCAGATTTTTTGGGTGAGATGCCACCGATTGCCTAGTTGATTAGGCGATGAGTATTAATAAATAAAAAAGTATATATATATATTGAAAATATATTCTTTTGGGCAGTTTTTTTGCTGACCTATTTATTTCAAATTGTCCTTAGTAGATGGAATAGTTTTTTTTTCTAGAATAGTGAGAAGTCTAATATTTATTGTATATTGAAATATCTTGTCTTGGGTAGTCTTTTCGCAACCCTATTTACTTCAAGTTGTCTTGATGAATAGTTTTTCCTAGAGTATTGAGCAGTCTAGTATTTATTGATAACATGGTATCAGACATGGCGAGAGTGAGGTAGTGGGATTTGCTCGGAACAGGGAGACGACGTCGGAGCTCGAACCCGTGCCGCCATCGGTGCCACCACGCGCCTCCACGTGCCGCTGCTCCGACACCACGCGTTGGCGCGTGGGGCAGATTCAGTGACTTCTTCGGCTGGAAATTACACTGATTTACTTGCCTTAGTGTGTAGGTTCTACCACGTATGTTTTGTGGAGTTTTGGATTGTATTATGCACTAATGAAGCACATTAAGCGTTTGGTCTCGACCGACCGGACGCCTAGGCGACGCCTTGATGACACTATAGTGTTCATTCATTAAATTCTAGAAAGAAATTATCTCATGGACTTACCTAATTGTCTTCGATACTAAAAATCTGTTAAGTCAACTTCAGTTAGTTGATATTTATTTTGTTAAACGGTCTGCCTATAGGATCGCTCATAGATTTGTTAGAAATTCCTTTCTATGTCTAGTTGTACGGAGTGATTCCTACACCCTCATCCTTTTCTTTGTAATGATTTTATGATGGATGAAAGTTAATATATGGTGTTCTGGTCTTCAAAAAAAGATATACTGTAGTTACCATGTTATGTACCTTAAATTTATTTACACAAAGTATTAAGTTACAAAATATTATCATAATTTGAAGTTATTTTAGATTAGGATCCACCTGATAGACCTTGGTCCATGGTATAATTTGCATGCATGAGTTGTTATACCATGGACCAGGGTCCACCTTATGACGTATTATTTTTAGTATTGGAATTGTGAACTTCTAAAATATAAATTGTGTTTCTAAGTCGAAACACATGGAATTTGTGAATACAATACAAGACCATCCAAATCTAATCTATTAATATTGTGTGATGCACTATTTGAAAGGAACTTATGAAATAAGGGAGAAAATTTCAATTTTGGTCCACACGACTATAGGGGCTTTGTTAATTTCAGGCACCTAACTTTTAAAAGTGTCAATTTAGTACCTTGAGTATGTAATTTTTGTCAATTTTGGTCACTCCGGCCAAATTTGGCCGAAAAAATTTAATCCAACATTTAGTCTAAAATCTTGGGGGCAAAATGGTCTTTTCTATCCTTTCTCCTAATTGCCAGCCACCGCCACTGGTACTCGTCCACCGTGAATTTTATAGACGGCGGCCGCCATTCCTCTCCGCCCAAACTTGTCTACTCTTACGACTATGCGCTTCATGACTTTAGCGCTGTGTTGTCGGGATGACGAACTTGAAGCCCTGAAAAAGTCTTCGGGATTTGTTTCAGCTTATAAAGACTGGAGCTTTGAGCTCCAAACCACGTACACACTGACTTTTCTGAAGCTTAATTCCAGAACTGGGCTATGGCTGGCGTCGAAGTTCGGAGAGGATGTGATAATAGCCGTGGATTGACTCCGGCGTTTGGCCGGAGTCTATGAGCTTTAGAGATGACAGTATGCCTGTGATTTCAAAGAGGTGGAGGGGGGGGTTTGCAAGGAAGGAACATAGATCAATTCTTTGTTGACGGTGTTTTCTACTTCGGCTATGCGCCGGGACGGCGAAAGGAGTGGCGCGCACGCGCTCGTGTAGTGGTGTACAAGGTCAACTGGGATGAACGAAGCGTCACTTCCGACCTCATCACCGGCATGGACCAGGCAATTGCCGACGACGTAGATGTAATTTCGGTTTCCCTCGGTTACCGACACGTCCCTCGGTCAACACCAATTAGGAGAAAGGATAGAAAAGACCATTTTGCCCCCAAAGATTTTAGACTAAATGTTGGATTAAAATTTTTCCGGCCAAATTTGATCGGCAATTTGATCGGAGTGACCAAAATTTGGACAAAAATTACATACTTAAGGTACTAAATTGACACTTTTGAAAGCTAGGTGCTGAAATTAACAAAACCCCTATAGTCGTGTGACCAAAATTGAATTTTTTTTCCAAAATAAGGTAATCAAATTATATATATGTTAACATTGTGTGTTCGTAGTATACAAAATGTGAATTTTCAGAATGTAAATTGTGAACATTTAGACTCCGGGGTTTCACAGAATAATTTGCCGTTGGGGGAGGGTGGCTTCTGGCAAATTATTATTAAGACCATAACACAAAGTACATTTTTAATATACTAAAAGTACATTAATCATGTACTGAATGTACATTATACAAAATAATGTACTTTCAGTACACAAATAATGTACGTTCTCTGGATATAATATACATTTTTAATATATTACAAGTACATTATTTGTGTACTAAATATACATTATTTGGAAATACATAACTTTGTGGATCACACAATAATAATTGGTGTCTTCTCTCCAACCTCCCTACTTTCAAACACCTACCTCCATTCAGAAACACCACTGCACATAACCAATCAATGCTAAGTGAAGAAACTGTCAAGTGCTGCAAGCAGAAATCCATGGATTCAGCAAAGCTTCACATAGCCATGTTTCCATGGCTTGCGTTTGGGCACTTCATCCCTTTCCTCCAACTAGCCAACGATCTTGCAAAAAGAGGCCACAGGATCTCACTCTTACTCCCAACAAATGCTCTGCTTAAACTCAAACATATGAATCTCTACCCACAACTCATAACCTTCTGTGCTCTTACAATCCCCCAACAAGTCGAAGGCCTTCCGCCCGGTGCAGAGACCACAGCTGATGATAGAAGGAATAGTCTTGATGGTTTACTGGAAGTAGCCTTCGATGGATTGCAGGATGAGGTGAAAACCATTCTTCTTCAGATGGAAAAGCCGAATCTTGTGTTCTATGACCATGCTTATTGGATCCCAGAATTGGTATTAGAGATGGGATGCAAAACTGTGCGATTCTCAGTTGTTAGTCCTACCGCATCAGCACTGTCCCTACTCATGTGGGCTATCAAAGGCAAAGGCAGGGCCGTAACGGCTGCTGATTTAATGGAGCCGCCGCCGGGTTTCCCTTCTGATTCCAAGGTTGTGTTGCGAGAACATGAAGCATATCAAGTGTCACGTTTCGCTAATGCTCCTAGCAACAGGATGAAGGTGTTTGATCGTGGTGGAGAGGCGCTCAAACGGTGCGATGCAATAGCCTTCAGAACCTGCAATGAAAATGGAAGGACAATACTGCAACTACATAGCTACTAAGTTAGGTAAACCAGTCTACTGCACGGGACCGCTATTGCCGGAGCCGCCGAGGGAAGAGGCGTTCGAGGGCGAAATTGCGAGGTGGCTGGAGAAGTTTGAGCCAAATTCAGTGATTTTCTGTGCGTTTGGGAGTGAATTGGCGCTTCAAAAGGAGCAATTTCACGAACTTGTTTTAGGGCTTGAACTCACCGGCCTACCGTTTCTGGTCGCCGTCAGGCCGCCGGAGGGATCGGTCGTCTATAGAAGAAGCCTTGCCGGAAGGATTTGAAGAGAGAATAAAAGGAAAGGCAATAGTTCATGGAGGTTGGGTGTCGCAATCTAGATTTTGAGGCACAAAGCTGTCGGTATTTCGTGATCACGGCGGATCTGCGTCAAATGTGGGAGTCGTTGGCGAGCCATTGCCAGATAATTGTGGCACCTCCAAACAGATATGACTTCGTTTTGAATGCTCGTCTCATGGCGGGGGAACTTGAGGCCGCTGTTGAGGTTGAAAAGGATGAAAATGGCAATTTTCCAAGGAAAATCTGTGCAATGCTATCAATCTGTGATGGGAAAAAATATCCACAAGGAGAATCATAAGAAATGGAAGGATTTACTACATAATACTAACTTGGCAGATGATTACATAGACAATTTCATTCACAATCTGTATGAGCTCTTGGCAAAATAAATATGTAATGCACACACGGTTGCCAAAAGTTTGTTTCTTCTTTTACTACGAGTTTTTTTATAAGGAATTCTTTTACTATGAGTTAATTACTCTATCGGTCATTGACTAATAACTATAACGAAATTATCAATTGAGTCATTTGACTATTTTTTTGACCAATTAAGTTTTTCAATTTTAAAAATTTTAATCAATTTGGTCACCCTTTTATTTTGCCGTTAGACATTTGTTAACTCGACACTAAATTGGTAATTGTTATAGTCAATGAATGTTTAATGTCTAACCCAGCATGGTAACTCAAGTGGCAAATGCGCTCTCTTGATGGGGGAGGGCCGTTAAACGGACAAAGAAAGAAAAAATGAATGTCTAACGGAGACTAAATTGGTTAAAATTTTTAAAGTTGAGAAACTTAATAGAGTCAATTACCAAAATCCTTGACTATCGTAAAATTACCAATTTGATCATTGACTATTTTTTTTTTTTTTTACTTGAATTAAGTCTTCAACTTCGTAAATGTTAACCAATTTGATCCTCCATTAAGTTTAACATACGTCTGTTAAAGTCGAGGGTAATAAATAAATTTTACCTTACTCCTCGGATTGTCCACGTATTTACTTCATGAATTAGGGATGGTTTGTATAGTAATGTAAATCCTAATGGGCTTTAACAAAAAAAAAAAAAAACTAAAATCCCTAATTCTAAATCCCCAAATCGAAGTCTTATTCGAGAGTGAAGTGGTTCGACAGTAAGGGCTCATCAGAGTAGTTCGAGAGGAAGGACTCATCAGAGTGGTTCCCCAAACCTAAATCCCCACAGATTCGAATCAATAGAGTTGTTCGAGAGGTCTCCCTATCAAGATGCAACCTGGAGTGGTTCGAGAGACACGACTGCAAGTGTAAGTCGCGCGTACCCTACACCAAGTAAGTGTAATTGTATTTCCGTTTGTGTACTGCTTTGACAATGATACATCAATTTGTGCGTTTTTTGGGTAATGGTATGATTTTGTTCAAATATGTTGTTGTAATAGATGATTTTTTGGCTACTGACTGTGGCTATGTATGTTTGTGCATAATGTATATACAGATGTGTTTAAAGCATTGTTCTGAGTTGAATATTGTCTGAAATGGGGACCACTATGATTTTGAAAATTCATTTACTGGAAATCCATGCCTGTGAATTTGTATGGTTTGAATATTGTCTCTATGGGACCATTCTGGCAGCAAAATATAGAGTTTTAAACACATTGGGACCACCCATTTAGTGTGCTTTTGAATATTGTGTGTATGTGGACCATTGTTGTATGCAAGTACTGGAAATCCATTTCTGTTTTTGTTTTTGTTTTTGTTTTTGTTTTTGTTTTTTTTTTTTTAAACTTATTAGAAAATCTATTACTTGAAATCCATGTCTTTTTTGTTTCTTTTCCTCACTTATTAGATGTATGGAATTTATAAAGTTGTTTTGTAGTTATTAAAGTGCATTTTATATACAAGTTAAATCAGGTGGTCAAGAGATTTGTACTTTCAATCTTAAATTAAGGCATGGTGATTTGATAGAACTAGGCAACC
Source organism: Ipomoea purpurea (assembly GCA_009835305.1). Taxonomy (NCBI): domain Eukaryota; kingdom Viridiplantae; phylum Streptophyta; class Magnoliopsida; order Solanales; family Convolvulaceae; genus Ipomoea; species Ipomoea purpurea. Next base: position 14,644 of record VALG01010628.1, read on the forward strand.
CACCTAAGTATGTGGGAAGCAGTGTTAAGTGTTTTTCTAACATGGATTATGATGAGTGGGGAATAATGGCTTTATGGGACAAAGTTCAAACAATTGGGATTTGGGATATAAGATTGATGAATGTAGGTGTTTTTCTAAGAGTGATAGTGGATTGGTAGAGTTAGTTTTAGATTTGGATGCTTGGAGCTTGGTTACGCTATTGTGACCCTAAGGTATTGGAGATTTGGGTTATTGTAGGGGGTGGTTGGAGAAGATGAAAATGAGATTTATGAAGAGAAAATGATAGTGCAGAATTTGAGTTGGACCAATTTGAAGAAAGTGACTATGAAATTTTAGCAACAAGTTGATGATCAAGAATTTGTTAAATACACAGATCCAGAAGTTGAGTATGCAGGTGAGGGAAATCTGGAAGTTGAACATGAAGATGTAAATCAAAGGCCTATAAAAGTGAGGTGAATTTTTCTGATGAAGGAGGGATTAATTTACATTTCGGTGAGTCTGTTAGACCAAGGTTATCAAGGCGGAATTTCTAGGCGAGATGCCACCGACTGCCTAGTCGACTAGGCGACCTAATGAGTATTAAATAAATAAAAAAGTATATATATATTGAAAATATCTTGTCTTGGGCAGCCTTTTTGCTGACCTATTTACTTGAAGTAGATGAATAGTTTTTCCTAGGATAGTGAGAAGTCAAGTATTTATTGTCTATTGAAAATATCTGTCTTGGGAAGTCTTTTTATAACCCTATTTACTTCAAGTCTTCTTGAGAAGATGAATAGTTTTTCCTAGGGTGGTGAGAAGTCTAGTATTTATTGATAACATGCTAGAGTGAGGTAGTGGGCTTTGCTCAGAACAGGAGGACGACGCCGGAGCTTTAACCGCGCCGCCATCAGAGCCACCACGCGCCTCCATGCGCCGCCGCTGCTCCGACACCACGCGCCGGCGCGTGAGGCAGATTCCGGCGACTTCTCCGGCTGAAAATTACACCGGTCAACTCGCCTTAGTGTGTAGGTTCAGCCCATGTATGTTTTGTGGAGTTTTGGGTTGTATTCTGCACTTAGGCGAGGTGAGCCCATTAGGCGTTCGGTCTCGACCGACCGGACGCCTAGGCGTCGACTAGGCGACGCCTTGATAACACTGGTTAGACCTAATCCACCTCCTCCAGATTTGACAAATCCTTTGTGGCTTGGTAGTTGTTTTAATTTTTATGGCTAAAGAGGACTTCAAAAATGCAGTGAAGACATATGCTATACAGTATGGAAAAAACTGAAATTTAAGAAGAATGATAAGGTAAGGTGTGTAGCTGTATGTACCTGAACTGACTGTAAGTGGCAAGCAACCTGTAGAAGAGATCCTGATGAAGCCTTTTGGAGGGTGACTGTTTTCAATGATGTAAGAACAATTTTGTTCGATAAAAAATAATATAATATTTATAAAGTAATGTACAATTGTATCATTATAAAAATACATATAAAAAATATTAATACCATAATGACCTAAATCATTCAAATAATACAAAAGCATAACAGAAATATTAAGTTTTGTCTACATAACTAAAAGAAGATTAATTAAACAAAAAAAAAATAACCTAAATTTGTTTTTTTTGTTTTTTGTTTTTGTTTTGTTTTTTTTTTTTTTTTGTTTTTGTTTTTGTTTTTGTTTTTTAAAAAAATGCAAGAAAATCAAATGATTTTTAAAATTCCTGATTTATAATCTTTGATGCTCAACTTTGAATGCTATGTATTTAGTGTGGCTAATTATTTTACTAAACTTTATGTTAAATTTTATTATATATATTTTAATACATTTTAACATATTCGTAGTATATGTCTAACAATTATGCCAACTCTAATTGGGATGCGGTTCGAACCTAAGACTTTTCTTATAGAAATTAATGAGTAAGTTAAGATATAATAAATAGTTAACGGAATATTCCGTTACTAAAGTTTATATTAACGGAATTTATGGTTATTTAAGGGAAGAAAATAATATAATAGGGGTAATAAGGAAAATTATTAAAAAAAAACTAAAATTAAAATAATATGAACCATTCATTTTAAGAAACAATACCACCAATATCTTTTTGTTCCAGTTAAGGGCCTAACATTATTGACTCTTATTAGATTTGTAGATTAAGGGCCTAACATTATTGACTCTTATTAGATTTGTAGATTTATGTGAAATTATGTGTCTATGAATGCAATTATGTATCTAAATCATATTTAAAAAATAAGTAAATATGTAACATGTTTATGTAATTGATTTGGGGCCACCCTTCGCTCTTGGATGACTCTGACCTATGATCCATACTACTATTCTCCAAGATCAGCTTGGCTCTAAGGTTTCTGGCTTGATTGACCAAGCTACTCATACTTGGGATCTATCTATTTTGAGAGATATTTTATTGCCTATGGCTTGATTGACCAAGCTACTCATACTTGGGATCTATCTATTTTGAGATATATTTTCTTGCCTATTGATGTGAATCGTATTATCAGGTCCGTATGCCTAGCCTATGAGGATTCTTAGTATTTATATAGAGCCCTGAGAGTTATTATTATGTGAAAATGGTTATAGATGCATTATGGATGAAATTTACTGGTAGCCGGGGGCGGGGGCTTTAATAAATGGAATTCCCTTTAGAGAATTAAAGCCCCTAAATAGAAGACTTTCTTGTGGAGAGCTAATGGTATTCTTCCCACTACTACTAACCATATTATAAGGAGAGTGGAAGTGAAGTGGCGCTTGAAAAGGAGCAATTTCACCAACTTGTTTTAGGGCTTGAACTCATCGGCCTACCGTTTCTGGTCGTCGGAGGGATCATCGTCTATTAGAAGAAGCCTCGCCGGAGGGATTTGAAGAAAGAGTAAACGGAAAGGCAATAGTTCATGGAGGCTGGGTGCCGCAATCTCTGATTTTGAGGCACAAAGCAGTCCGGTATTTTGTGAACCGCATCAATATGGGAATCGTTGACGAGCCATTGCCGGATAAATTTTGCACCAAACAGGGCCGATTTCGCTTTGAATGCTCGGCTGATGATGGAGGAACTTGAGGATGCTATTGAGGTTGAAACAGGTGAAAATGGCAAGGAAAATATGTGCAATGCTATCGGAGGAGAATCATAAGAAATGGAGAGATTTACTACTCAATCCTGACTTCGCATACAGTTACATATATAATTTGATTCCTCTTTGGTAGAATAGATATGTATCTCAACTCAGGCACTATATCCAACCATGGCTCTTTTAGTATTTTGGATGAAAACAATAATCAATTCAATCGACTATTGAATGCATTTTTTTAGCAGTTTGATTGCTAAAGTAGTCAATTCTTCTCATTTTTAAAAATTAAAACAGCATTTACTAAATAAGTTTATGCAAAGTATCAAATGGCTCCATCTAATATTCGCTAGTGTTTAATTAACATCTTATTCTAAAATAAGGCCTAATTAGCCATCTTTACTTTTAAAATTATGTTCTCTTAGCATTTTTCCAATGTTTCCATCAGGCAAACCTTCCATTGCAAACATTGAATTTAAATAAAAATAATTTGGTGACTTGTTTCATTGTTGACTCATTCATACCTAAAGAAAATTGTTACTCTCTCCCTCCTCATCCTCACCACCATCATCGCGAATGTTGATATAAAAACTGAAAATTGTTTGTTGAATTTTGAGGTTACTGAAACTTTCTATTGTTGTATATGCATATTACCATGCCCTTTCATATTTTATTGTAGAGCTCACTGGCACATCCCTCCTGAAACTCTTCACCGCTTAATTCTTAAACATGCTCGAAGGCAAAACTTATTCATAGCCTTGAGCTCCTAGTCACAATTTGGAATTTCATTTCTCTTGTTTGCTTCAGCTGCCTCGTTTAGGCGTGTACCAACTAAAAATGTCTTATAATCTACAAGGTTTTAAAATCAAATTTACGAGGAAACTTTGAACTAGACAACCAATGAATGCATCTATTTTGTTCATTTTGGATGTGCAAAGTGTTGATAGTTCTCATTCACCAACCTTTAACGAGCACACAAGGGAAGCCTAGATTGTAGTGCAAAGTCAATCGAAGCTGTTGATTTTGTTTTTAGATCGGCAATCACGAATTCACGATGATGGTGGTGGGGATGAGGAGGGAAAGAGTAGCTGTTTTCTTGGGTTTGAATGAGTCAACAATGAAATAAGTCATCAAATTATTTTTATTTAAATTCTATGTTAGCATTATGGAAGGATTATCTGATGGAAACCTGGATAAAATATTAAGCGAACACAATTTTTAAAATAAATTTGCCCAATTAGATTTTATTTTAGAACAAGGGGTTGATTAAGCACTTGCGAGTGATACAACTATTTAACACTTCTGCTTAAATTTTATATTGAAATAGCTAGTAATTAGTTTATTTTAGTTGTCAATGATGCATAGGCCCTCCCCACTGCTTTTAGGGATATGTATTAAAAAAAAAATCTAACAAATCTTTTTTAAAAAAAATGAAAGCATTACATTGGTCCACCATTCACCTTGTCATTTGGTGAGGTAGGGTCAATTAAAATTTAAAAAAAAAATCAAATATTAATGTTGTTGTTAGAAAGCCATTTGAAATTACATAGATGCAGATGGTCATATTGTATTTTGTATGCATGTTTCACCTATAAACTAAGGGGTGCATTCAATCATGACTTTCATAGAGTTTTAAAGACTTTTATGAACTTTAAAAGTTTGGAGTATTCAATTCAAACTTTTAGAGAGTCTCTAAAGTCAGGCGGTATTCAATTAAGATTTTTAAAGAGTCTTTAAAAGTCGTGTGATATTCGATTAAAACTTTTAGAGAGTCTTTAAAAATCACGTGGTATTCAAAAAGTTATGTACTTTTGTAGACTTTTTAATTTTAAGACTTTTGTAGACTTTTCTTCTCAAATATAAATAGTTGAAATCCAACCATCAACCCTCAGTTTTCAAAATTTTATTTCTAACAACTTTGAATGTTTTCTCTCTCTATTTAAACTCTATTTTTTTCTCCCAATTTAAACTTTATAAAACTATCTAAATTTAATAAATTATTATTTTTCTTCATTATCCTATATTTCCTCATACCTAAACTCTACAAATTTTTTTCTCTCCTAAATTTTACAATCTTCCTCTAAAAATTCGAAATAATATTATTTTTACTTCATTATTGCTTGTTTATATTGATTTTTATTTTTTTATGAATTTTTTATCATAACTTTCTCTAAATTCTCCTTAAATACATGAAGAAAATAAATTTTTCATCACCAAATTTTATATATGTTTCATAATATTCATATAAATATTAATACTTATACATTTTGATTTATATTCTTTTTATGTTATATTCGTAATATATATATATATATATATATAATATATATATATATATATATAATATATATATATATATGAGAGAGAGAGAGAGAGAGAGAGAGAAGAGAGAGAGTAAATATCATTTTTAGTCCTCGACTATAATACATTTATCAATTTTAGTCCTTGACTACTAAAATTTTCAAATTAGGTGCATGACTATTCAATTTGTATCATATTTGATCCTTAACTATAACATTTTCAAATTAGGTACATGACTACTCAATTTGTATCACATTTAGTCCTGTCATTAAATTTTTTGATCAAATTTCCGGCCAAATCACCGGTGACCAACTAATTTATTTAATTTTTATTTTAAAAATTATTTTAATATTTTGTAAATAAAAAAAAAAAAACGACCACCCACACTCTCCTCCTTCGTCTTCGGCGGAGACGCAGGAGGAAGGGAGCTCTCCTTTCTTCCTTCGTCTCCGGAGGAGGGGATGGGGTGGTCGTTGTTTTTTTTTTTTTTTTTTTTTTTTTAAAGATTTTTAATTTAAAATTATTAAAATTTTTTTAAAATAAAATTAAATATAAATTAGCCAGTCACCGTTGACTTGGCCGAAAAAGTTAACGGCAAGACCAAATGTAATACAAATTAAATAGTTATGCACTTAATTTGAAAACGTTAATCGTCATGGACCAAATGTGATACAAATTAAATAATCATGCACCTAATTTGAAAATTTTAATAGTCAAGAACTAAAATTGATACATGTTATTATAGTCGAGGGACTAAAAATGATATTTAATTACGTATTATATATATAATAACTATATATATATTATATATATATATATATAGAGGGAGTGCTCATGTGGCATGTTGTTAGGTGTGGTCATATGGTCAATTATAGACCATTAGATTAGACAGATCTAATCATATTAATCAAGATTTTTTCCAGTATTTTCGCGCCATTCTCCTACCCAGAGAATTGTAAGGGTAAATTGTCATAAACACCGGAATAGGGAAAATCACATTGTTGTGTGTTCTATTACACTATTGGTGCATGTTGTCAACCTGTTGGTGTATTCTGGAACCCGACCGCTATAAATTGCCATTGTAATTACCATAACACGGGAATACACATTGGTGTGTGTTCACTGTGGTGTTTTTATTACACTATTGGTGTATGTTGTCAACACTGTTGGTGTATTCTGGAACCCGCCGCTATAAATGGTCACTGTAATTACCATAAACACCCCACTTACTAAAACGCGCGAAATTCTCAGAATTACCACTGCTTAGATTAAACTGATTCAACGACCCAGATACGACCATGACCACACCTAATGACATGACCACATATGAGCGTTTTTCTATACTATATATATATATATATATAATATATATATATATTATTATATATATATATATATATATATATATATACCTTATTATTAACACAAGTTACTACGAATAGCAACTACTATTCGCACAAACTATTTGGGGTGCAAATAGTAAACACTTTGTTGTTGTTCGCAGTCTCAAATTGCTATTGCAAATAATAGTTCTTTGTGTGATGCTTAGCAATATATCAAGTAATATTATTATATATATGATACTATATATATATATAATATATATATATTACTATATATATATTATAAATTACTAGATTTTTATTTTTTTTATTTATGCAATTTGAATTAATATATTTTTAAATATTTTATTTGACAATTCTTTTTATTAAATATTATTAAATATTTATGAATTTCTAATGAATAATTTTTTTTTTGTTCTATTATAATGTATATAAGTTAATTAAGCATATAAGTCTCAACATATATTGGATTAAAAATAATAATGTTTGAGAATGTTGATTTGGGTGAAGACTAACATATAATTTTTTTTATGATATATTAAATGTTCGTAAGAAACTAAGAAATTATAAATGATAAAGAATCAAAATCATTGAAAGTTCTGTAAGATGATACTTCAATTAGATTTTCAATGACTTTTAAGTAATTTATTTTTTTTAAAGTCTATAATGAATGTTTATATAGACTTTATATTGATGTTTATATATGAATGTTTTCTATATAGACTTTATAGAGTCTTATAATGTTTAAAAATTCAACAACTCTACGAAAATCATCAAATTTATTAAAATCTATATTTTAAAGTTTTTAAAACTCTCAAAAGTCATGATTGAATACACCTCCTTAAAGTTATTTATCGAATGAATAAGTTAGAATAACACGTAAAGAAATAATTATCAAAATGATTTTTTTTTTTTTTTTTTTTTTTTTATGAAACTTAATTTACATTGACAATTGATCGTGGATTGTTTTGACAGTGAAAACAATTTAATTACATGTGGCAATTGATCCGTGGATTAATTTGACGTTGAAACATTTAATTTACAATTGACAATTGACCGTTGATAATTTGGAATTGAAAACATTAATTTACAATTGACAATTATTCCGTGGATACTTATCTCCTACCTCTCTACTTCTATTTATATATTATATATATATATATTATATATATATATATAGGTCATTACCTGTAGGTTATGTCTCCGTGCGTCAGCGGCAATACACCATTAGATTATGTAAAAAATGACCATACGGTCATAAATACCATTATTTGTGGTGTATTTTTTTTGTGTGGTGTATTGAACATTTATTTGTTATTTTCGAACACTGTATGGTGATTTAAACTACCTAAGTTGTATGCCACACTGACGCACGGGAAGACATGACTCACAGGAACCAAAATATATAATATATATATATATATATACTATACTATAATATATATATATATAGTTATATATATATATAATATATAGAGAGAGAGAGAGATGAGAAGAGAGAGAGAGAGAGAGGAGAGAGAGAGAGAGAGAGAGAGAGAGAGATTAGATTACGAAATGTCCATTTGACTTACGAAATTACCAAATTTATCCCTTGGTATTTTCCTTGACCAAGTTAAGTCGCTAACTTTACAAAATCTTAGACTAATTTGGCCTCCATTTGTGTTGACCGTTAGTCAACCGTTAAATGTGACCAAAATTGTAATTCGCTATACTCAAGGGACCATTTTGCGTAAATAACTTTAAGCTGAGGTTAATTCGTTCAGTTTCTCGAACGAACCCATACCAAACTAGTTAGATTCGATATATACCGTATAACCGACGAATTAGATTATTGTATTACCGAACGTTCGGTTAAAATCGAAACCGAACTGAATGTTCGTAAAAACCGAACCGAAGCGAATACCATTGAACTTTGATTGCTATTTGTTTATGTAATTAGACTTGATTGGATATGGACTATGTAAATACCATAACACATAATATAGAGAACTTTTAATTTGAAACAAACCATAAAGAAATCAAATAAAGATATTACGAGAATTACCGTGGAATATGAGCCGAAGACAGAGTTAGCACAAGGACTGGATCTTTTATTATATTATTTATTTATCTATTATTATTATATATTATTATTATTATTTTATTATTATGGTATATATTTTTTAAAAAGAAAATCGAAAACGTTATTCGTCAAGTGCAATTGTGTACCACAATTCGAGCGTGGTTCTATCGATCCATTCGGCGATACAAGATCCAAATACCGCCAGTCTTCGTGTTATATACTAACCAAAGCTAGTCGGGTTCGTATGGTACGTTCGAGTTCGAGAAACTAAACCGGGAATTGCCCACCCTAAGAGTTAGGATATGCAGGTAAAATGGTCCGTGGAGCGGGTAGAGGAAAGTGTGGAGCGAATGTTGTCTCAGTTAACGGTGACTAACGGTTAAGATCTATGGAGAATAGTGCAGAAGGTAAAGAACGTGGAGATACACATACATTGTACACGATTTAATGCGCGTTTAGTCCACGATGCCAGATTGCAAGAAGCACAGTGCACACCGCCGGTATACTGTACAAACGTATACGACACAACCCACCGGCACAGTTCATGTGCGTTTCGGGGATGTTTGCCGCGGCGACGCGGTGCGCGGTGCGGGGCTAGTTCGTTAGTACCGTGAACTGGGAGCACGCTCACGCGACTGCGAGGCTGGAATGTTGACGATCATCAGAGGAGCTACTCCGGCCGGACTACAGTAAAAGAGTGGGAAACGTACGAGCTTAGAAATTTCGAGGGGTGCCATGCATCGATCCGCTCCGTGCAAAAAACACTTGTAACTTTCTGATGTCCGTACATGTTCGGATTAACGTGTCCCCTTTATAGTTCAAATAATTTACTAAAGATAATTCTGTATTTTTTGATTCGATTGACAGTTATTTCATTTGAAGGTTCCAAAACCAAGGCGTGGCTTCTTGTAAAGGCGCGACTTCGGAGGACTTACAAATGCAATTTCTGCGAAGTGCATTTGCGTCGGCAGTTCCGGGAATCCACGATATTGGCAGCGCAGCTTGTCACCCGCAACAAAATTGGTCCAGAATAAGATTTACCGAACCACTGTTAATATCCAGAATATTTTAGTTCCGTAGAATGTATCGGCTTGCCATCTCGCAAGTCATGTCTTTTTGCCTTTAGATAGGGCTGAAACACTTCTAGCAATAATGAGCTTGGATCTATTGGTACACGGAATACTGGGGGCTCGCCAGTTTCTTTATGCTTCGCTATTTCCTTCTTTTGTGATTTCGCTTGATATTGCTGGTTTTATCCCCTGAAGGGTAAATTATTAAGCTTTGAAGGTTTCGTGTTGTTAACATCATTCTTTTGTTTTCGTCTTTCTATCATATTCTTTTTTTAGTACAATTCCGATTGGGGCTGAGTACGAATAATTATAGTCACATTTTTATTTTATCCTCGTAGTTATTTTATCTATCCTTTTCCGTAGTTCTTGCTACACACTGCATAATGGAAGGTGAGCGCCGCAGCAGGCACATCGTTGATATTTATTCGTTATGCTCAAGGGTCCGTTGTCCCCATTAATTCTGTTACTTTGGGATTTTGCTGCTTTTGATCAGTCATTACATGTCTTTCATTAAGTATTTACTTTCCTTTATCTTCCTTTTTCTTTTTTTGTTGAGTACTTAATGAATTTTACTTAGTTTTCTTTGATACTTCTTTTTAATTCATGTTTGTCATCAAATTATTACTCCCTTATTTCTAGTTTTCTTTTATTTTCGTGTGTGTTCGGGTGTTGTGCGTTTGCCCTATCTTAGGCGCCATAGTAATCGGCTATAAGATAGGCAGTTTCGGGTCACTCTGTGTATCTCCTGGGGGTACCTCTATCTTTTCGAGGTTATCAGATGCATGGATCTCTACCATGGAAATCTATGTCTGCCGACAGTGTACAGGTTTGATGAATTTTCTCTTGCTAACAATGGTTCCTCCAAGGTTAGCCCAGTCACCCCTATACCGTGGCATGTGTACCCGTATGTCCTACGCATGCTCACACTACGTGCCACCTAGGTACCCACATGAAATCCAGTCCTCACCCTAAGCTCGAGAGAAGAGCCGCCACTGCTAATCGAGCCGCTGTCCCCACCTACTAGGGGCGGTGGTCGCGTGGACGAGTCGGGTCGGGAGCCAACAACAAGAAACGAAGCTTCTGTCATGCGAACCTACGTGTCAGACCACGGGCACTAAATGAGGATTTCGGCTCTTAGCAAGCCGTGCAGCTGTCCTACACTGCTATCCTCAAGCTGTCGTCATCCACAGTGGCGGATCGTACTGGTCAGGAATTCAAACGCTTCACACAACAAACTTGGAGCCTGTCCCACCTAAATAGCACAAGGAAGTAATTATTGGGTGCAAGTGTTCTTTCGCACCAAACGAATGCCGATCGATCGCTGAGCGCATAAAGCCGATTGTAGCAAAGGGATACAATCAGGTTGCGGGGAGGATTTTTTTCGACACTTCAGTCCCGGTGGTATTAAAGACAACTGTTCGTCTTTTACTCTCTCTAGCTATATCCAACAATGGACGCTACGCCAGTTGGATGTGCATAACGCCTTTCTAATATAGGCATCTAGCTGAGACCATGTGTATATGAAGCAGCCCCGTATATGAAGACCCGGCTACCCGACATGTTGTCACTCTGGCAGACGATCACACTATATGGCTTAAACAAGCGCCCAGAGCGTGTTTAAACGTCTGCACGATTTTTACTTCACTACACGGACTTCAGTGCTCGAAGACGGATGTGCCCTATTTATTACAGTTCGGTGTCCGTGGATGGGTCAGGTATTCCTCTCGGTATATGTCGACGCCATCATGTTGGGAGTAATGCTAGCTCAATACAATACTTGTTAGGGCCGTCTGCAACACACTTCAAAGATCCGGATCTCGGAAACCAGCTTCTCTTGAGGGATTGAAAAACAGTAGACCGACAACAGGAATTATCCTGTCACGAGCGGCGTTACATGAATGATATCCCTGAATAGGCTTGTATGGTAGACCTGCAAAGCCCTTTCCACTCCTTGACTGGACTACTCGCAGTTACTCGTTCCGACGAGCCGTTTGATAACCCAACACAATATCGATTAGGATTGTTGGGCACTGCAGTATCCTTACATCACTCGCCCAGACTTCATTTTGCAGTTCAATCGGTATAATGCCAGTTTATGCACAGTCCGAGTTGATCACTGGGAAATGGTTAAGCGTGTTTACGGTATGTGAAGGTACGTTAGACTGTCGGTTTGCGTTCTAACTCACTCACCAACTACGTCTATTCACGCCTATTCCGACTCCTGATGGGCCGGGTGCACCACTCGACGGCAAGGCAACAAGCGGACTATGCATCTTTCTAGGTGCAAAATCTTATGATCGTGGCTTTCTCAGGAAACAGCGGCTGTGCAACCGCTCGACACCGGAAGCAATTATAAAGCGTTAGCTGATGTGGAAGCTGAAATTTACTTGGGTGGTTTCTCTTCCGAGAGCTAGGGCTTCACTCTGACAGTCCTCGCACTTATGTGTGACAATCTGGGGCAACCTATCTTTTGCAACCGGTATCACGCCAGACGAAGCATGTTGAGATCGACTACCATCTTGTTCGAGACCAAGTCGCCAGTTTGATTTTGTGGTTTAACTTGTGTCGACTAAGGAAAGCTAGCAGACATCCTGAACTAACCGCTAGCTAAGGACCCGGTTCATTACTCTACGAGACAAACTGAACGTTTGTGCGCTGTCACCTCGCTTGGGGGGTTGTGGGTAATATTAGATATTAATTATTAATTTATGTTTTAACCTAATGTTGTTTTATGTGCGTTAGAATTAGTCAATTGTAAATAAACCTGTTAGATAGATACAGTTAGAGTAGTTTCAGATATACCACTCTATTAATCCTATCTTCCCGTTGAATCAGAAATCTTGAATTCTCATCACCCACTTAGGGGTGTTTTGTTCACGCAATGTCAAGATTCACTTAGAGAATATAGATGCGGGAATATGTGAGATTTCTAGGAAGTTAGATCCTGTTTGACTTAAAATTGGCATACTGTAACTAGTAAATCAATGTTAGTTTAGACGTATCTTTTATTCAGGACACAATATCAAATATCCTTAACATATTTTGATGTGTGGTAACTAAAACTAAACATAACAACGTTATCTCTACATAACCTTAGAAATGAAGGGATCACATTCCTTCACAAAAATCCTATGGGGAGGAATGGAGCATTCCTGAGGGAAGGTAGATTCTCCTGAGATACATGTGAACCAAACATAGGAATATGAGCTTGGAATTCACTTCACTGGCTATGATTTAAATAACTTGAATCAAACGCCCCTATGCTAATCAAAAGATCATAAATAAAATATTAGTTGATTCACATAATATGTTCTCATTTCGACTAAGCACATGTTCCAGTTTAACTCTATCAAATGAAATCTTAGCTATGTAGTGCATATATGCATACAGAAACCAACACACACCAAAACCAGTTTATCATCGGAGAACTCAAGCTTCACATAGCCATGTTCCCATGGTTGCGTTTGCACTTTTCCCCTTACTCCAACTAGACCAACGATCTTGCAAAAAGAGACACGATCGTCACTCACTTACTCCCAACAAAGCTCTGCTTGAAACTCAAACATATGAATCTCTACCCACAATCATAGACCTTCTTGCTCTTACAATCCCCAAGTCGAAGCCTTCCGCCGGCTGCAGGAGAACCACAGCCG
>VALG01010629.1:0-17633 GCA_009835305.1 Ipomoea purpurea
CTCATTTTTGGGAGAAGTATTTAAAAAAACAATTCAATTTATTCAATATGCAATGCCATTATCATTCACTCTTGTTATCTCTGCTTTCTTCTCCCGTCTCTGCTCGGTCTGGAGACGTAAATAGAGTTTTAAAGTAGAATCAATTTCCTTCTGACATTTTTAGTTTTCTTCCTTTCTTATTACTGATTTACAGCCTTTCTATTCAACATTGCTTTTTACTTCTTCAGTTTTATATAAAGACGAGAGATTTATGCGGTTGAAACTACCAATTTCTCAGAAGAAATTGTTTTGGTTAACTGAAGGATGTGGGAACGCTATTGTTCTTTTTTCAGTCACTTCGCGTTTGAATAATTTTTCTGATGATTTGAGTGAAAATTGCCTGACGAAGGCCCTATTCTTTGTCAGAGTGTCAGATCATATGTGGTTAGAGAGAGAAATTTTCAGAGATATGTCGAATCTAATTTCTTCTTTCTTCGGGTAATTGCTTTAATGGTGTTGTTTTGGCATTTTTGGATGTGAATTTTTCTTTCTTAGGATTTATGCTCTTAATTATTTTTATCTCTTTTGTATAAGAAACTTGAAATTTTGTTGTCACTGTCTATTCCTTTTCGGTTCATGGTTTGTACATCCCAAAACAGCCTTAGTTTTTTTTTCCTGTATTCCAGGTTATATAAAAGATGAATCGTGATAACTGAATTTACAATTCCACTGAATTTATCTGAGTAACAGAGTTTACCATTATTTTTTTTTGATATCAATTTGAATTTTGTTTTTTTTTTTTTAATTGAAAGGTTAGGGATTATTACAAGACAAGATGCTTTAATGTTTATACACTAATCTTCTATTAAATCCAGTCGTCTTGAAACTTCTTTTGCTCTATCAGTCCAATTAGCGTTGGAGGAAATACAAAATAATATTTGCCTTTCACATGTGAATATTCATTATTGTCAGTCGGAAAAGATTTATGCTGGTTAATGTGCATTACTGTTCTTTTAATATGTATAAACAAATATTAAATTCAAATGTTTTACTCTGCGATGCCTTAATCGTCATGGTTTATCGTTAACATAAGATTAATAATGAATTCAGATTTTCTTTACTGCTGAAGAAAATGGCTTTATAGCTTACCTAGAATATTTTAGTCTTGCTTCAGATTTAGTGGCGTGCTAGGAATTTATAGTTTATCATTCGTGTCATGGTGTTGAGCCTGAAATTGGATGATGCAGGTTCTGAGCCTGTTTTCGGATATTGAAGTTGTCTGTGTCCTTTATGTACACAAAGATGGGTTATGTCGGGTTTGTTGCTCATTATGTGTGGGAGTTTTAATTGTATGTGCAGCAGTGCTATAACATATTTTTTGGCAAGTGTTTGACTTGGGTAAGTTTGACTTTTGTTATTTTGTTGATTTAATTTCTCTAGGGTGATAACAATGTATCTTTTGATATCATTTTTAGAGCAGATCTGATTTGATAGCTAAAGCATTGAGCCAAATGACTTGGCTTCATAGTATTTGTTAATCAAATACTTGCATTTTGCTATCATTCTAATGTAATTTTATAGGAGCTCTTGTGCTTCTTCTTTTTGAGTTCAGACGTATACTAAACTAAATATGAAATTTTGGTCATAAACCGTATGTTTGAGGTCTGGAACATTGACGAAAGTAAGGAATATAGATTAATGTAATGAATTTTTGAAATATTGCACAATAATCTACTTCTTTGGAACCGTATTTTGTTTTTTTTTTTTGTTTTTTTATGTACCCAAAGTTTATTGAAAGTCCAATTTAATGTGCCCTGAACTTTGGTACTCTTGTGGTTTCAAAATAGAGTTGGTGTCTAGGATAGTCTTTTCAAATTTATATATGATAGAACAATGAATTTTCTGAAAGTGAGTGTTACTTGCTTTTCAGACAGATAGAGGCAAATTGTTGAGGTTTTTGGCTAACAGATACTGCTTTGTGATTGGAAAAGGTGTTTTCCTTTTGATCGCTTGTAGTTTGAGGAACTGAATAAATTGTTTAAATCTTTGCTTTAGATTTTTTTATATATTAATTGTCACTTGCAAGTGCTATCATTAATCTTAGTTATTCATTTCAGTTTTAATATTGGACCGCTCTGTTCCTTGCATTTCTTCAGTGTCGTGGGTAGTTACTTATGGTATACTCTTCATTGCGACGTTATGTGTGCTTGTACAGTGTATTACAATCTATTTGTGACTGATTGCATGTGTTCACTTATGCCTGCTAATTATTTGTTTCCAAATTGAATTTAGAGATATACGACTATCCTTGTACTGACCTGCAAAATCTAGTGATGAAATCTATTTCCTATGATACTTAATGCTGATCCCTTCACAGTTGTGATGCATATGTTTTTTATATTCTTTTATGTTTATAGTTGTTGATGATATGTTAGTTTCATCAAAGCACATGCTTTTGCAAACCCGTAAAGATGCTACTCAAGTAGTCACAATTTGCAGTCACGGCTGGTTACAAGTCATTATGTTGAAACACAAAAGTTGTGTCTGTAGAAATATAGCTGTTGAAGTTGTGTAGGGTTGTGTCTATAGGATTGTGTCTCTTAGTCTGTATATATTTATCTGTTGTCTCCTCATTGAGACAAGGAAGAAATATAACAAATCTTTCTACATCTCTCTCACATTGTATCACAGCCAACAATTTGAAAAAAAAAATTGAAAACAAATAAAAATCGGTGAACAGTCTCAAGTACTGTTCATCCGAAACTAGTTTCTCAGATTACTTCCTAAAGGTGTGCTCTTTTGTCAAATAATACTACAACCTCCTCTCATGTCACCGGCGACCCGACCCATCTTTTCCGGTCGCCGGAACACTGCCCACGCGCCTTCACGCGCCACCACGTCGCCGGCGCTCCGACACCACGCCGGCCGTCTCCGGCGGGTTTTTCCGGCGAAACTTCCCAGTCCGGCTCGTCGGCCCTTTGCAATTTCGTCTGTACCATCAGATTTCTTTTGGTCACGATGTCTTCCGACGAAAATTCTTCGGGTATTTCTCCTGCCAATAATTTACCTACTTCTTCGAGCTCTGTTTATGTGCCTAATCTATCTGGAAACCCGGTAATCACTTCTGAAAGATTATGTGGTTCTCAAAATTATCACTCTTGGTTGGATGCCGTAGAATTATGGTTTATGGGGCCAAGGTGTTGTTGACCACTTGCAAAAAGGAGTGGATATGATACCGGAAAAAGAAAAGACGTTCGGCAAAGGTTAGATGCTCAACTTTGTAGTCTCCTTTGACAGTCTCTTTCTCTACAATGTTGCCTTTATTCCGACCCTTTAAGACATGTGTCGAGGTGTGGAGTCAAGCTCAATCTCTGTACACTAATGATGTCTCTCAATTCTATAATGCTGTTAACAATTTGGTTAACTTGAAGAAAGATGGTATTGATATCAAACTTTTCTTGGCAAGCCAAAGTTTGAATTGCTGAGTTTGGTACACTCATGCCTATTGGTGGTACACCGCAAAGCAACTTACCCAACGAGAGAAATTTCATTGTAATACTTCTCTTAACCAAATTAGGTCCATAATTTTAAAGCATCCGGAATCAAGTTCTTGGAAGCAACACTGTCCCGGGGACCACCGAGTTGTTCAAACGGCTCTTGCAGGTCACCTCCATTCCAGGTACTCACCATCCACTACTGAACAATCTACTCTAGTCACACAAGGAGGAGTCGTGGACGAACTAACAATTGTGGTGGATAGAAAAACACCAAAGTTTGTGATTATTGTAATAGAACTGGGCACACACGAGATCAGTGTTGGAAACTTCATGAGAGACCGGTACATACCCAAGCAAGTGTTGCTCAATCTCAACCTGGGGAACCAAATTCTCGAACATTTCCACTGCTGAGTATGAAGAGTTTGTTCGATTTAAAGCCACTCCCAAAGCTTCTGGTTTAACTCCTGCATCCCACACTGATAGAACTCATACTGCCCTTGTATCACAAATCTAGCTGAGCGATCATGGTTATCGATTCAGGTGCCTCTGAGCATATCTCTGGTATATCTTTATTTCTCATTTCACAGTCTAAGTCTCTTCCATCTATTGTTTTTCGATAATGGGTCCAAGAGTACGGCTACTGCAATTGGAAAGGCTTCCCCCCTTCCTACTTTGCCTCTCTCTTCAATTTTTTATATACCTAAGTGTCCTTTAATTTAATTTCTGTTCGTCAACTTACAAAATCTTTGGACCGTACGGTCACTTTTTCTTCTGATTCTGTCATTATGCAGGACCGTCGTTCGGGAAGATGATTGGCTCGGGGTATGAATCAGAAGGACTTTATCGATTATCTACCCCAAAACTTCTACAGTTTGCAATGCTACATTCTACTTCCTTTGCCATGATCGACTAGGACATCCTAGCCTTATTAAATTACGGCGACTTGTCCCTAGTTTGTCTCACTTATCTACCTAGAGTGTGAAGCCTGTCAGCTTAGCAAACATTCTAGAACATCGTTTTCCTAATCGTGTTATAAAAGCTGCTTTCCTTTTTTCCTTAGTTCATACTGATGTTTGGAGACCTTTTCGTTATATTCAATTTTGTTTTAAATATTTTTAACTTTCACTGATTATTTTTCTCGTTGGTACATGGTCTTTTTAATGCAAAACTGTTCTGAAGTCTTAATGTTCTTCAAAAATTTGTTAATGAGATAAAAATCAGTTTTGGGGTGTCTATTAAAACTTTACGAAGTGATAAATGCTGTAGAAATACTTTACACTCATTTATCTAACTTTTTGATTCAGCGGGCATCCTCATGAGTCATCTGTCCGATACCTCCAAACAAAAGTGGTATCTGAACGTAAAACCGGCATCTCGTTGAAACAGTCCGCACCATGATTCTCCACTATAAAGTCCTCCAGAATTCTGGGAAGATGCTATCCTTCATTCCTGTTATTTAATAAATGGTATGCCTTCATCTGTTTTACGGTAAGATACCTTATAATATTTATTTCCCGATAAGCCCCTTCATACTCTTCCTTTAAAAATTTTTGGGTGCACCTGTTTGTCCGGGACACTACCCCAGGGCGTGATAAATTTCAC
Source organism: Ipomoea purpurea (assembly GCA_009835305.1). NCBI lineage: Eukaryota > Viridiplantae > Streptophyta > Magnoliopsida > Solanales > Convolvulaceae > Ipomoea > Ipomoea purpurea. The sequence continues at coordinate 5,079 of VALG01010629.1, forward strand.
CAAAATCGTTAAAATGCATGTTTGTTGGGTACTCTAGGTTACAAAAGGTTTTAGGTGTTATTCCCCTGATAAGCGTCGTTTTTATGTATCTTCTGATGTTACTTTCTTTAAATCAACCTTTTTTCGTCCATTCATCGGCCTCCATCTCTCCCTTTCCTGATGTTTTCCCTGTCCCTAATTTTCAAGGAGGGACATGGTACATTTACCTCAAGATCCATCATCACCTACAACTTTATTTCTTATGATCATCTCTCACCTTCTATAATGCTTTTAGCAAATGTTTATCTTCTGTCTCATCATACTCAGCAGCGAAAATGGTTCGAGAATTTGGTTCCCCAGGTTGAGATTGTGCAACACTTGCTTGGGTACGTACCGGTCTCCATGAAGTTTCCAACACTGATCCGTGTGTGCCAGTTCTATTACAATAATCACAAACTCTAGTGTTTTTCTGTCCACCACGATCTTTAGTTCGTCCACGACTTCTGTGTAACTAGAGCAGATTGTTCGGTAGTGGATGTGTGAGTACCTGGAAGGGAGGTGACCTGCAAGAGCCGTTTGAACAACTCGATGGTCCCCGGGACAGTGTTGCTTCCAAGAACTTGATTCGGATGCTTTAAAATTCTGGACCTAATTTGGTTAAGAGAAGAATTTCTCTCGTTGGGTAAGTTGCTCTGCGGGTGTACCACTAATAGGCATGAGTGTACCAAACTCAGCAATCAAACTTTGGGTTTTGCCAAGAAGGTTTCATATCAATACCATCTTTCTTCAAGTTAACCAAATTGTCAACAATTATAGAATTGAGAGACATCATTAGTGTACAGAGATTGAGCTTGACTCCACACCTTCACACATGTCTTAAAGGGCTGGAATAGAGGCAACAATTGTGGAGAAAGAGACTGCCAAAGGGACTACAAAGTTGAGGATCTAACCTTTGCAAACTGTCTTTTCTTTTTTCGGTATCATATCCATCCTTTTGCAAGGGGTCAACAACACCTTGGCCATAAACCATAATTCTACGGCATCCGACCAAGAGTGGTAATTTTGAGAACCACATAATTTTTTAGATGATTTGGGTCTCCAGACATATTAGGCACATAACAGAGCTCGAAGGGTAGGTAAATTACTGGCTGGAGAAATACCCGAAGAATTTTCGTCGGAAGTCATCGCGACCAAAATGAAATCTGATGGTACAGACGAAATTGCAGAGGGCCGACGAGTCGGACAGGGAAGTTTCGCCGGAAAAACGCGCCGGCACGTGGTATCAGAGCGCCGGCGACGTGGTGGCGTGTGAAGGCGCGTGGGCGGTGTTCCGACGATCGGAAAAGATGGGTCGGGGTCGCCGGAGACTGTAGAGGAGGGTTGTAGTACTATTTTGACAAAAGAGCACACCTTTAGGAGTAATCTTAGAAACTAGTTTCGGATGAACAGTAACTAGTACTGTTCACGAAAAAAAAAAATCAAATTGTTGGCTTCTGATATAATGTTGAGAGAGATGTAGAAAGATTTGTAATATTACTTCCTTGTCTCAATAGAGAGACAACAGACAAATATATACAGATTTAAAGGACTCAAGCCAACAAACACAACTCTACACAATTAACAAACACAACTTTTGTGTTTCAACATAAACAAATGGTTTAAGAACATAAATGGGTCACTTGCAGAAAATTAAAAGCAGTATAATTCATTTATTTTCATTTACTATTCATGCCATTTAGTTCTCTGTTCTAGCATTATGCTTATGAAGTGTGATTGTTGTAGAAAAGCATAAACATTTCAGTTTATGTTAATTTTTCTACAAGTATCCATCATCATCATATTAACATTTTTACTAGAATTGCTTTTGTTAGTTATCCATCCTTTGTGCAACAGAATGCTAATTTGTATGAAGGTTAGGACCTCTTTGTTACATCACATTATTGTTTAAGTATAATATTGTGGTAAGATTATGTGTAATATTTCTTGTTGTGAAATAACTAAATTATATATTAGGGTGTATTTGAAGAGCGGTTGCCGCTCAATAGTACTATTTTAATTTTATTGATGAGTAAATGAGTAAATGCTAAGTAGGAGTGGCGAGATTGGAGCGGTTAGGCCAGTTCTAATCTTATCGCCGCCACTCTATCTACTGCAATCTCGTCACACTTTCAAATGCACCTTAAGAAACCTAAGGTAACAAATAATGTATGCAATGGAGTTTCAGTGTGCAAAATATTAAAATCCGGCTAATTCGTTGTTTGGTTGCTCAGAAGAAAAGTGATAGTTTGATATTAACAAATACGTAGTAATATACTAGCGAAGTTCCAATGAAACAACTTCATCCTTTGATGCTGACAAATAAATAACTTAAATTGTACAGAGTCTAAGGTCTTGGTAAGGATGGTATACCAAGTGATATGGTTCAAAAGTTTCAAAAATTATTTTTCTTCTCATTTTAAAGTTTCAAAAATAGTTATGAAAATCTCTAATAATGCCTTGAGATATTTTTAGACATTTTGTAAGTCAAACCCAACATGAAAGGTTGGGAAAATGTATTTAAAAAAACTATTGTGTGCTAAACTAACAGAATGCATGACAACAATATTTCAAATTAATCTATGCTAAGCCATAATGATTTGTGAAAGTGAAGAGGAGTTATATTTGGCTATTTCAGAAACAATAGAGAATTTTGAGGAGTTTATGAATTGTTTGGGCTAGGAACAAATGTTTGAGGTTTTGATACAGATTACAACTTTGTGAATGAAAAGGTATCTTTCTTTTGATCCTTGTATTTTGAGGAACTGATAAATTGTTTAAACTCTTTGCATATGGATTTCTTCTCTACACCTGTCACTTGAAAGTGCTATCATAAATAGTAGTTCTTAATTTCAGTTTTAATATTGGACGCTCTGTGCCTGCACTTCTTCAGATGTCATAGGGTAGGCATATGTATATTTGTGTGGTTTATATCTTTCAATATTTTGTAACTAAATTCATGGGTTCTTTAATATGTGACATGTGTGAAATTGATAGAATGCGCTCATTTATGCCTGGTAATTAATTTTCTTCCAAATTGAATTTAGAGCTTTCACTGACTGCAACAATCTATGATTCAAATCTACTCTCCATGTATACTTAATGTCAATCCCTTCAACAAGTTCTGATGGATATGCTAGTTTCATTAAAGCACATGCTTTAGCAAACCCGTAAAGATGCTACTTAAGTAGTCGTAAATTTGCAGTCACGGCTGGTTATGAGTCATTACTTGATGGTCAATGGTGATACTTCTCTATGCATTTATTATAGTGTTGTTGTGACTTGTGAGGCTATTTAGTAAGTAGTCTCATATTTGTATTGTTAAGCTTATAATCTCAGAAAATGTCTTTGTTGTGTTCCCTTTAAACTGTGCGAAGCTAAGGTTGATGATTTGCAGAAATTGAATGCATCATTGTGAACTCCTACTGCCTACTTTCTGGTAGTTGATGCTTACTACTCCTATTAGACCTTGCTGGAAAATTTATTCTGGTACTCCTCAATTACTCCATTTTTGCGACGGAAGTAAATGTTCTGAATAATATATATTTTTTCTTCTAGAAATTTGTAGCTAAAAGTTCAAACTAGGGTGCCAATGCTATTCCACCATATGAAGAAGTTAATTCTGGAATCTAATTTGAGTTAGAATTGAAAGTATTGATACTGGTGCATCTGCTATGAATGATTAAAGGTTGCTGCAAAGGTTAGTTTTCTGACTGCTTATAATCAGAGTTTATTTCAACTTGCTTATTTTTGGGTTCTAATACTTACAACTTCTGGAATGCATTTATGTCTCCTATATATAAAAATAAATATACTTTAGTAGAACTAGAAATGGTTTGGCAAGTATTTGCTATTGTGAAGACAAAAGTACTTCTAAGTTAGTTATCCATCATTGTTACATCACATTATTGTTTAAAAGTATAATATTGTGGTAAGATTATGAGTAAATATACGAAGTATTTGTTGATGTTAACAAGCTTAGGAGAAGCTACCTTTAAGCTATGGAGCAGCTCTCTGTCTCACCCTTCTTAGGGAGAGTCCACCACCCTATAAATACAAGTTAGAGGGAGTATGATATGGAAACAAGTTTCCATACACCTCAAAACCCTAATCTCCAGGTTTCCTAATATTCTATAACACTACCCCTCAAGTTGGAGCATAGATATTGATCATTCCCAACTTGTTATACAAATAACTAACTCGGGTTCCAGTACGGGTCTTCGTGTATAGATCACCGAGTTGTTCTCCGATCTTCACAAATCCAGTGGAGATTAACCCTTGTTGTGTCTTCTCACGAACAAAATGACAGTCAATCTCTATGTGCTTGGTTTGTTCATGAAACACCGGGTTTGATGCAATATGAAGAGCAGCTTGGTTATCACACCATAACTTTGCAAGAATCGGAGTTTTGAAACCAGACTCATTCAAAAGGTTGTTTATCCACATCACTTCACACGTTGATTGTGTCATCACTCTATATTCAGTCTCTGTACTCGAACGAGAAACCACATTCTGCTTCTTACTCTTCCACGAAACCAAATTACCTCCAAAGAAAACACAACATCTAGTTGTTGATCTACGATCCTCTTTGGATCTTGCCCAATCAACATCAGTAAAACACTCAATCCTAATGTGACCATGATTTTATACAAGATTCCATGTCCCGGGGCTCCCTTTAAGTAACTCAGAATGTGCTCTACAGCTGCCCAGTGATCAATAGTTGGGAATGCCATATACTGACTGAAAACACTAACTGGGTATGCAATATCTGGACAAGTTACTATCAAGTAGTTTAGCTTCCCAACTAATCTTCTATACCTCTTAGGATCTTCAAATAACTCCCCCTCCTTTGACAATTGCAAATTCGTTATCATAGGAGTGTTGCATGGTTTAGTACCTAGTTTTCCTGTTTCAGATGGTAAGTCAAGTACAAATTTTGGTTAAGATAGTAATATACATGTTTTGTTTCTCATAACTTCAATACCCAGGAAGTACTTCAGTGTCCCAAATCTTTTGTTTTGAAATTGGCTATGAAGAAATGACTTGAGAGATGAAATCCCTTTGGTGTCACTCCCTGTAATGACAATGTCATTCACGTACACTACTAACCAGATGACGCCTATTTTGGACCACTTGTAAACCATGGAGGATCCGATTTACCTTTCACCATCCTAAAGCTTTCAACAGCTCTAAATTTTCCAACCACACATTGACTTTGTTTCAGCCATACAACGATTGCCAAAGTCGGCATACTTTCCCAAACTCCCCTGATATCAAGAATGGCACAAGACGGGCTTTCAATCGAGCCACAGACCCATCAGAATGGGTCGTTATATCGTGGACACCGCAGTCAAAATGGCGCTATTTCTTTAAGTAAAGAAACGGCGCACGGAGCGTGCATTTTTTGTATGCTACTTACCAACTGACATTACAATATATTAAATCGACACTGCCTTACGTATTATTTTTATATTATAAATGAAAAAATTGCAGTTATATCAAAATGATACTGTAGTTGTAGTGAAATGAAACTGCAGTACATTGTATATAAAATGAAACTGAATAATATTTCACATATTTGAGTGTATATTGTACAATAAAGCTGTAATTATATCAAAATGATCATATAGTTGTGTTTTAATAAAACTATATTAATATAAAATAAAAATAAATAACATTTCACATATTTGAGTCTATAAATATCGAATGAAACTGTAGTTATATCGAAATGAAACTGTAGTTGTGTTGAACTGGAATTGCAGTGTATACAAAATGAAACTAAATAACAGAGTTACTTTTTGCGGAAGGGGAGAAACTGGCGCGAAAACGATGCGTTTTTTTTTTTCAATAAACAATAAACGCACGCTGTTTGATGCCGACCGCTAATCCAGGAGGAGGCGAGCGCGAGCGGCGAGGCGAGAGAGGAGGCGGAGCGAGAGAGAGGGACTTTGACGGTAAACCACCCATCGGCCGCCATAATACCGTCACCAGCCTTCCACTCTCCAACTCCCACCCCACTTCCACAGTACGGCCCAGCCATATGAGCGTCACGTTCGCATCTGCACATTCACCGCCGTCGGCCCTCAACAAGGTAAATACCACACCTGCGCAATCACCCATCCTGACACCTCCAATGCGCAACCACACATAAAACACAACGTAGAAAAACAGAAAGAAAAGTACCCAAGAACACACCACACCACACAACCAGCCCAATACATAAACCGACTATCAACGTGAGACATACTTATGTGCTGCACTCGTATGCCACCATTGCACGGTGCACTACGGATGCAAAAATGCACATCGCTTTATTAAACAACCGCTCTCCGCTTCCTACAAAAAAAAAACATTCCAGGTTGACTACCTAGCAATAGATTATGTCGCCGTCATTCATTTATGGATTTTGATTCATAGCATTAACCTGGACATTCTATAGTTCATATTAGCACTTATCATCTCACGCCGATTATGGATACACTATCATCGATATAATTCTAGTTCATCGATCATGAATTGTCCTTCATCTCCTGGAATTTTTTAGTTGCATGAGATAGATTCCATGCAATTTATATGTTCATCGATTATGGAATTATAGTCTCATCGAGTTCTGGAATTGTTAGTGTCATATGTTGTGCTGGGAATCAACCTGATTTTATTTTAAGGGAGCCGCGTTTAATTAAAACACGCTTTTTTTGCACTCCGTCACTGCACCATAGCATGGGCATATCATACGGATGCAACAACATACTAGTTCCTGCGCGTCAATGAACGGCATTCTCTGGCTACCATGCGAACGCGCTCCCCCTCCACCCGCCCCACGCCCTAACACTCTCCCAAATAAGTTCCAATCTAGCTCTGGGCAAGTCGATACACGCCTGTCCGGGCTTTGGTCCTCGGTACTCTAAACTCGCACCGAAAACTCTTCGGCCTTCGGTTATTAACATGATAATAATAATAATAATTATATAATAGCCACAAATAAAATGAATAATAAAAGTAATAAATCTAAAATCATATTTAAATCATTTTGAGTATTCCCCTCACCCTAGGAGCGACAGTCACAGACAACACGATAGGTCTATCCTCGCGCATTGCGACATCTCCAAGCCATCCACACCTTGGCCTCTTGATGCGCCTCAACGCCCAAGCCGCCTCCTCCTTTAAATTGAGTTTACTTGTCACGCACTCGCCACCCAGCACCGCACCTTTCTGACCGCGGACGGCCCTGAAGCCACTGCTTAAAAGTAATAGCCATTCTGTTGTTTAATCATGGTCCGGGGGTTTTTTGGTTGGTTTAATATGCTCGTGTGTTGATCTTGTATGCTTTTATGAAATTCATAATTTGGACAAATTTCCCTGTTACATAGAAAAAACTGTCCAGTCATTCCAAGTACTTCCATGTTTTTTTTGTTTTGTTTTTTGAGATATTTGGTTAGGAGGTGGACACTAACAAGTCTGGTACTCATTGCTATGTCATTCATCTTGTATCACACAAAATAAGATCAAAGTGGCAACTCCAAGCTACAATAAAAGGCGATCCGGCGCAAAAAGAAAACTGAACTTTTATCAAAACTAATTGGCTCCAATCGAGGATGGACACTTACTACATTTAAATGACAACAAGGAAAGTGTACTATAACTATTCTGTGGTAAAAATTGATATGTGCAACAACATGACACTAATCAAGCTTGAAAGCACATAATCAAAGATGACTGCATATGTAAGGACCGTCTTGATAGTGTAACTCAAATTGAAATAATTGCGTACGTAATCTTTGTGGTGATTGAGTATAATCAAAGATGCTTAGAAAGGCCCTGTAAGGACTCATTATGTTGGATGAATACCTTTTTATTTTGTGGATAATCCTTTTTGCTTTTGGATGGTGCGAGTTTAAAAGAATTTTAATTTCTGTCAAAATTCATTACTTACAAGAGAGTGTAGTTAACATTACAAATTAGCTCCTGATAATATCATCCTTCTGATAATTAGCCGTTCTTATAAGTTCAACTCTGACGATAATATCAATTCTGATAAATTACCAATCTTATAATTTTCAGCTCTATGAGTCTTATAATTTCACCTCTAATAATTTTAGGTCTAATAATTTTTTAGTTCCTGATAAATTGTTAGCTCGAAAGGGCCTGAAAAAATTATAATTGATACTTTTCTACAACTGCCAAGTTCACTTCAATAACAAGCAGTATATAATGATAATTTCATTATAACTTGACAGTTAGTTATTTACTTTGCTTCCTATTTACATCAATATATTAATTATTTTAATATAAATCTTTTTTATACTCACTAGATTATGCTCTCTAGTAGAGTTTTTATTTCATACTCAAGTTCAACTACATCTCTTGTGATGTTCTTTTTGAATGATAGGGATAAATTGTATGGACACACAACACTACAAAGCTTTCAACCCCGCCTCCCACCACAAAAAAAAAGCAATTCCATCCAAAATAACATGCTAACAGTTGTCCTCTACAAGCATCTTTTTACTTTTTATCCCAATCGCCACAGAGATTACTATTACCACCCTTAATAACACTCACTTTCATGTACGGTGTAATTGTTTGAGTTGTATATCAAAATGGTCCTTAAATACAGTATTATTTTTTTTTCTTACATTTTTTTTATCTCCTATCTACTTATCTACTTTATTTTTGCATACTTCAATTCTTTACCACAATAATTACTTCCATTTTGTTGTCACTAATCATAAAGTTATTCCATACCTCAGACTTTGGACATTAGTTTTGAAACCACTGCTTTAATGTTTTTTTTTTTTTTTGTTGCACGATCGGCTCTTCAATTAGCTCATTTGGAGTGTTTGTCGATAACAAGATGATGAATCATCCATCTGTAAATAAAATACCAAAATATTCAAGAAAAACAAAAACATCGTAAAGTTATTCGAATTAACTGGAATGAAATTCTAGTCTAGTTTACAGGAACAAAATTTCAGTACACTTGAATTACGTTCCAATTTATGGAATTTCATAAAAAAAAAAAAAAATCAAGAAAGCACAAAGCATATTGGAACGGCGGGCTAGAATAGTGGCGATGGGCGGGAATAGAGGCGAAGGGTGGAGGCGAATGTTGCAAATCGCAATACTGTCATGAGTGGTGGGTCTTCTTCATTTGATATGAATATGGAACATACAATGTTGTGAAAAATTACCAAAAAAATAATAAATCAAAAATTAAAAATAAAACGTCCTTTTGAAGCAAGGAAGGGCTATTCCTTCTTACTCTGCTCCTTTAACAAAAGGCACACAAATTAATATGCTTTGGACATTCATGAGCAGCAATGAATTATTCCTTTCTTATTCAATTTACTAGTTTTTAACCGCATTGCGCGATGGGAGATAAGCCCAATATTTTGTTTTAATAAGTACTTTAAAGTATATCAAATCAGATTATATTAGTATTGTTCATGCATAAATAATTGAATAGGTACGTTCTAGTTTACAAAATGCAAGATTAATAGTAGGTCAAGATTGACATAATTGTCAAAATAATGTAAGGAACGGTTGAAACCAAATACGGACATAAGTGAGAACAAGAAGAAATTTAGGGCAAAATTTTAATATACTACTAATATGAAGAGCTAATTGTGGATGTCAACAAGATAATGGCGCGGGTAGTTTTCCCACTTCAATTTGTGGCGTGTAAATTTGGAATACTCTTTCTTCGTAAAGTAATCTCCCAACGGTAGTTAATATATTGACCTCTAAATTTTATTTTTAAAACAATATAATTATTATATATTATTATATTATTATCATGTAATTATATTAATTAATTATGTTATTATTATTATTATTATTATTATTATTATTATTATCTAATTATTATTATTCATTATATTATTATTATTTTTAATTATTATTTTATTATTACTTATTATTATTATATTTTATTATCCCTTAGGTCATTTTACATTTACACTTAAATTAATTTTTTTCAAATATCTTTTTACCCACCCGTTGATAAATTCGCTGGTCAAATAAGCCAATAAATCCGCTAACGCTAACCGCTAACACTACTGATTGTCAAACAAGAACATTACGAGATAGGTCCACTTCAATTGTTATGTAATTTGAATACTCTATTTGTCAACAAATTTCTCAAGTAGTTAATATTATTAACTTTATTAAATATATTTTTTTAATTTTTTCATGGTATTAATAAAATACTTGATAAAAGACAAAAAAAGATAATAGACAGTGTAGTGAATATCAATTGATGAATTTGAATGTAAAGAATTTTTAAATTGAGAAAAATAAAGATATATATATATAATAAAATATTTCTCTAATTAATTTATTGAAATGAATAATGTTTTTTAATAAAGACATTGTAGGGACAATGTATGCGAATATAATCAATTGATAATTGAAATGTAAAGATTTTTATATTGGACGAAAAATAAAGACAATATAACTAATGAAATTATTTCTCTTATTTAATTTATTGATAATAAATAAATTTTTTGAATAAAAACATTGTAGAATACATAATTCTAAATTAAAGATCGAAATGCATATGTATTATTTTTTGTTGTAACTACTAAATTATTATTTAATTAGCAAGATTGATTATAATTGTACATAATTCTAAATTAAAGATCGAAATGCATATGTAGTTATTTTTGTTGTAACTACTAAATTATTATTAATTTAAAAAAGTAAAATAAAGTACTAAATATCCACTTTCGATGGGATGGGGTTCGAACTTCGAGACTTAAGACCTTCTTATTGAATCATGAATAAGTTAACATGAACTAACGAGAACTTAACAGAAAAGGTAATATTTAACGGAAAAGTTAACGGAAAATCATATTCATTAAGGATAAATTAGTAAAATTAAAAAAAATTAAATCTGATCAATCTGAGCCATTCATTTGATTAAAATCTGTGACGGACATATTTTCTACCCATTTTAAGACCTAACTCTCTTGGGCTTTATTAGTATAGTAGAATGTATATTTGAGCAACAATATTAAGATATAAGTATCTAATATCTATGTATTAATTGCACCGAATGTAAAAGGTAAATTACTTACTAACACACTTGCACCTAAACTTTGAGTACAAGTAATAACATCATGGTGTGTGTTAACAACATCATAGAGTGGAACAATAAAATCATCATTAATTGCCAATAACTAATGTTATCATTAATTGCACATAATGTGAAAGCTAGGTAATTTACTTATATTTCAAAGTTGAGTTATTACAAAAATATCAGTTCATTTTTTTTTAAATTACTTATGATCTGTTAGATCTTTCTAAAAGGATTTGACGACTCAAATTAGTTCCTAGTTCTCTCTTAGACATCGGTACTTAGTAGAGTGTCCAGGAAATAATTAAGCACTAATCGCAGTCGTTCACGTGTCCAGATTCAACGAATCAAATTAACTTTAAAAAACGCCGCATTTGCATTTTTGTAAATAATTCGAACTTTAGTGCAAGTAAAATGTTAAAAGTGCAAGTAATTGGTGTAAGTTTGCAAGTAAAAAGTGAAGTAAAATCACTTACAAGTGCAACTATTTTCACTAAATAGTGCAAGTAAATTTACCTTGTTAACCTTCGTGCACCTAATGATCAAGTTTTTACGTAGGTGCACTTAATGATAACGTTTGGTGCAACTAATGATAACTAGGTGAACTTAATATTGATGCTCAATGTACATTATTTGTTGCACTTGTAAATATTTTTACTTGCACTTAGGTGCACTATATGATGAAAACTTACTTTCACTTTAACACAATTTACTACACTTCAATGTTCAATTTATTTACAAAAATGTCACCGTTGTTTTTTAATTAGTGTTTCTGTTCCGTTAGATCTGAACACGGTACGACTGTGAATGGTTTTAGTTCCTTCCCTAGGCAACCCGTTCTCACCTGAACGGCTTCCTCTCTGTATATACATTTTCCTATTTTATTCAACTTCATACTTTAATAAAGGAGATGAATAAAAAGCAGAAGGCAAAATAATATATACTACTTTAGACAACATTCATAAGCAAGGAATTATATTTATTCCTTCTTTATTCAATTTGATATGCTATATAAAGGAATGGATTATAGCATCCTATCGAGTACTCTAGTACAATGTACCAACTAACCACACTTTCTTTCACAAACTAACAATGATGTTCTCAGAACATCAAAGGCAGCTACCAATTCTGATCTTCACATTGATAAGAGTGTAAAGGAAGCCTTGATGCAGAGATTTCCAAGTCAATTTTTAATTTATGCATCGTATTCGACTGGTAATATTCATCCTCAAAAAGTTTCTACCCATTAATGTGTCTTGATGCAAGGTGGAAAATATTATAATACATTATTTAATTTAGTAAGAATTATAATTTTTTCTTAAATTCATTCACGTATCGTTAGAGCCCTATATTCGTCACTATCTTTTTAATTGATCACTTAAATTCTAGATACGTAGTGAACGTTGAGCAAAGAACATCCACACTCGATTGTCAATGTATCTACTAAACGCGCTTTCAAACCT